>KZ271551.1:65547-133991 GCA_002249935.1 Onchocerca flexuosa
AACAAGGAATTATCAGTGAGTGCTTTATCCCTCATTAAAAAAAAAAAAAAAAAAAAAAGAGAAAAAATTGGAAAGGAATATTATCTGAAATATTTTCATAAGTTTCTTAAAACTTCCGAATTACAGGAGTTGACTTCAGTTTACCTCGCATAACAACTTAATGCATTCATCTCTAGATAAAAAGTAATGTTGCTCAATCGTCTCCACCAATGAGCGAAAGCTTTCATCGTTGT
Source organism: Onchocerca flexuosa (assembly GCA_002249935.1). Taxonomy (NCBI): domain Eukaryota; kingdom Metazoa; phylum Nematoda; class Chromadorea; order Rhabditida; family Onchocercidae; genus Onchocerca; species Onchocerca flexuosa. The sequence continues at coordinate 65,781 of KZ271551.1, forward strand.
GGAAAGCACAAGAAGCATTTAAACCACTATCTCTCAACTGCTGACTGGTGGTTCGCCTGTAAATTCTGACAAAACATTTTATCTTTTTAGCCATAAGATAAATTTTTCAATTTTTTTTCTCTTTTTTTTTTTTTTTTTTGGGATTTTCCGAATTATTTAAGCAAAATGAAAGTGAACGAACACTGCAAGAGATGGCTTTGACGAATCATCAGGACTTGAAGTATGTTCTTCGAAACTTGGACTACTGCTACTTTCAGATTGCGTTTTATCAGACTGTACCCAGAGCTCACTTTTTTCTGTAAGTATTTTCAGGATGAACAAGTCGCGATCAATCTGTTGATAATTTTCCACATCATCGTTTGAGACCAGCAACTGAACCTGCAAAAATTATACTAATTTACGGCACATATTAGCGTATTGAGTTAGTATTAGTTCGGAATGTTAATGTGCCCTCAAATTTGAGAATGTAGGACAGGATCTTTCCACATGCTAGCTTTTTTTTTTAATAGATCTGCTGATTTTGAACTAGATTTTTTGTAGTTCTGCCTTCCAGCAGAATAAAATAATCACGAAATCATGCCCTTTATAAGGCTATGATTTTGCGTGTTATTTTTTTCATCTTAGTATTCTAGCTGTTGTTATAGATACAAAAAGATTGTAGAGCCATGATAAATATGTTGCAGAGTACAGTGAAATGTGCAATTCCTAGCATGTATATTCCGTATTGCGAGCCTAGCATTTAAAGGCTCATCTTCCTTTACTTAGCGAAGGTCAACATCACCATTGAACAGAAGAAATTAATAATATATTGCACTTTTTATTGAACCCTCTCAAAAAATTCGTTTAAATATCTTTCATAAATTACTGCTGAATTACACGGAAATAGTGTTCTGCAACTTTTCTAAGAACAGTGGCTGCGTAACAAAAAGATGAACAAAAAGGATTATTTTGCTCCAACAAGTTTTCATCATAACAAGATTCATTTGAAATTATTATTATTCAACAAAAGCACGATAAAACTGCTTTCAATATAACAGTCAGCAGAACTCAAAAATAAATCTGTAAAATATTTAATGATATTTTCCATCTAAAAAATTTGAGTGTAGTCAGAAATAGGACAGGTAATACTTTACTTGAAAAACAAACTACCTGCTTGAGATCTTCCACAAATTCTTGATACTGTGTGAAATGGCGAAATAATACAGTAAGAGCTGTACTAGTTAGCTTCGAAAAGTTACTTATTGTCATTTGCAGAAGTATTCGTAGAAGAATTTGATCGTTCTTACCATCAAAATCAAGCTTCTCTTCACCAACTTGAAATACTTCTTTATATAATTGTGATGCTTCGTGCTCTGACATATCTGAAATTTCAGTTATAGTAAAAGTCTTTTTTGAATACAAAAAAAAAAGAAAAGGAAAAAAAAAATCAGTACTACATCATCAATTTTATAAAAAAAAAGTCTATAAGAAAAAAAATTTCATTCTTCGCGAAAATTCTTTTTTGAAAAGAGATAAAGCTATATATCATAATTAATATTTCGTAGACATGAGTGCTGTTTCCTCATGTTATAGAATTAAAACACAATGAATACAATTACTCTAAAAAATCTCTCCCTATTTTAAATCACAAATTTCACAAATCCATATAGTCTGTAAAATTAAACTTCTTTTTTTTAAGATCATTTCAAGTATGTAATGAAAACCATAAAAAAATATGAAAATGATTTATCTGCTCTGGAAAGAAGCTCTCCGAATTCATCACATGGAAAACGTTGTTTAAACCAAGATAGTGCAACTGTTATACGATAATCTCGACGTACATCCATGATGAACTGAAAGTACATAAATGTTCCAACTGCATAGTTTTATCACTGTTTCTGCAAGATATCATTAACTTTTGAAATTTTGAGGACTTACATTTAAAATTTCGACAATTATAAGTTTCGTTTGCAAAATCATTTGCTTGCTTTCTTTAGCATGAAGAGAATTTTCGGTACACGTAGTCTCTGCTTTCATGTGAGGAAGATATTGTTTCGTTCCTCTTTGCAATGCATTCACACCAATCACTGAATATGTCACATGACGAAACAAAGCCGTCTTGTCAAATGACATTTTCGCTGGAATATAAGCGTTGCAGGAATCTTTTTCCAAAAATCTCACGTACATAGACGAGACATGAAAATGTTGCAATGAAGGTACAACAGTCATGAATACTTCGATGGTACTTTATACTTCCGAAGACATTTTCCTATCCTTCGATGGATGCTTATTATGAAACGATGCCGCGAAATTGCAGAAATTTAAGTTCAATACTTTTCATTCTTTCTTTGCTAGACCAATGATACCAAGTGTAGTTAATGAGCATCAGTGTGGAAAAATTAACAGAAATAGATTACAAGTTAAGCAAAAAAGGAGAGATTTGCATCATTTTCATCGCATTTTCTAGAAATCCTTGAAAAAATTGAGAGAGACAAGGCTTCCTAGAATAAAAGATGAAATTAAAATAGTTGCACAAATCATATTTTGCGAAATACCATCACCACTTTAATTTCACTTCATTTAGATTCACGCATCCAAGATTTAACTGTAATAGATTTCGGATTCCTATAATATTTCCTTGTAAACTAATAGTTGTTATAAATTACCTCCAGGTTTTTTTGGGCTGCTGTCGGCAATAATTAACAAATTTTGAGCAAGATGAAGTAAATCTGCGAAACTATAGAATCCGAAATGAGCTAAAGCTCTTGCAAGTGTTACGATCTGGAAATGATCAAATTAATATCATATATATATATATATATCACCTATCCTCAAATAAAATTTAAAATCACGTTTAAAAGAAAATGTTATAGATATTACCTCAAAGGTTAATCGATTTTGTTCCAATTTTGATGCACTTGGATCTAAGACAGGTTCACCCTCTCGTGTCGTTTTGCACAATTCCTCCAGATACACATCGACAGTTTTTAAGAGTTTATCGAAAACTTTTCCTTCAGTTTGTATATGACCACCGTCAACGTAACCATTTCCAGATCGACTTGAGTTCCTGTACGGTGCTCAATAACAACGCCAACTGCTAGCAATATTCTCAGCAGTGAACAATATACAAAGAAAAATCTGACTGATTTTGCAACATATTATTAAAGCAATTCCTTCTTATGGAATTTTTTATGAAAACTTCATTTTTCAAAAGATTCAGCACTTTTTTTAAAATGTTGTCAGAAGTACCCAGAAATTATAACATGCAGCGGAATCTCACGCCATAAACGGGCATGATGTACAGCATTAAGTGGAGAACCACGTATGACATGAAGATGAAGCATGAGACGTGTAAATGAAGCACGCAAATCTTGCGGTAATCTTGTATCCGAAATGCACCTAGAATTTCAAATTCTGAAAACAAATTGAAATTGAGATAAAAGATCACCAAAAATATGTATAATTCACTCTGAAATTCCAACTTTTTTGTAAGCCTTTGCTTTTTTCATCAGATAGAAGGGAATTTTTATATTCGTATTTTAAAAAATAGGAAAAAAAAAACAAACTTAAGGACCAAATTAGCTGGTAATTCTAAGCTCAAATTCAGAAGTCGTCTTTCAGGAGGAGGGTCAATTGCAAGATATTGTTGATTATGACACATCTGTGCTAGAAGATCTAATTGGTGTCTGAAAAGATCCTTTTCAAAATATTTGTTAGTATCTTGATTCGAAATCATTAAATAATTTTGGCAACATTCCCTTTTTTTTTTTTTCCTGCAGAAGGTTAAAGAATTGCAGAATTTTCGTTAAGGATACTACAATTAATATGAAAAAGCTGTGCGGAGTAATTTATTTTACTAATAAATATTTTGAGAAATATATACTTGTAATAATCAAGCATTTCAATATCCTCAGTTTGACCTTTAGCAGCATCCATTGCCACAGACACCAATTGTTTGCAAAAAGAATTCGACCAAGAAATCCATATTTCATCACTGCTCTAGAATTTCCACAATGGATAGAATATGTATGATTTTTTCTATAAAAAATTAATGACTCGTAAAATTGCTAACTGAATATCAAAGAGGTAAGATTTACCAAATCACCCAAAAGGAGTATTTTTCTATCTAATTGCATAAAGTTAAAACATCAGAACTTAAAAAAAAAAAGATCAGAACTTCTAAAAAAAAATCAGAACTTCAAAAAATCAGAATTTACTGATTTCCTAACGAAGTTGATTCAAGTATCTGCATTTATAGGTCATTAATGCAAGATATTTTCACAAATTTACTTTGTGAAAATTGGATTTTCTATCTATAAAAATATGATCTATAGCTGACTTTGTCATTAATGATTGTGTTAATAAAGATGTCGCGATTCGTTTCGCTTAACACACAACTGCAGATCAATTCCTGTATTTTTTTATTGGCTTCACCGCGACAGACACAAAGATCCGCCAAATAATCCAAGAATCTAAACAAATCAGATTCTCCGACAAAATTCACGAAACAATTTCGTTGAAAACAGCGCTATTAACTGAATATGAATTGCGAGACAAAGAAGCTAGAAGAAACCTACCTACACTCCGGTTGACAAATATAATTTAACCCGAAAAAAGCAATCGCGATTGAATGACTATCCATCTAAGCTAATCAGTCTTAAACTAAACTTATCATAAGTTGTAGAAAAACGGTGCAACGTACCTACCGGCTTTGTTTTCCCGAACGAGTTCCACAAAACGTTCTACATGCGGATTCTTAACATATTTTTCTAACAATTTCGGATTATTATGGAGAACAGCAGTCATTGTATCTTCTGCAAGCAAATCAAATCCAATCTGCTCCTGTATTTGACCAAATTTTTCTGCCAGATATTCTTGATTTTTTCGATAACCCACTTGTGAATACCTAAAATTAAGCGACAATTTGAAAGACCACCTATTCCACATTGTTTGCAATATGATGTGATCGTAAAACAAAATTGCATTTATAAATGTAACATTTAGGTGATCGCGGTCACGTCTTTCGTGAAATTTAGATGTCTGCGGTCAATATTTCGTAAGTATTTGTACATGTGGTAAACAAATGAACGAAATGTGATTGCAATGAATCGTTTGGGTCCTTTCAATTTCACTTCTAATTCTGCTATCTAAAGCCATAGTTTAAGTCTATTCAACATACGGCCTTTAAGTTAGGTAAATCCGAAAAAGTACCTATCACAACTAGAAATCATGGTGTTACGGCTAAAGATAAAAGAACATTCTACTACCAAAAAGTTCACTTTTAATACAATGAGTAAATTTATATTCAGAAGAAATCATATAAAGACCATTCAAAAGCTTATTGCTTTTCTTTTATATAAGTTGAAACAAAAAATACACTCACAATATGATTCTTTTGGAAAATTACATTTAAGTACTTTTTAAAAATTTCCAAAATAAATGAAAGAATCTCATACCTAAGCAATGAATAGCAAAGGTGAAAAATTCGTTTGAAAATCTCGTTTCCCTGTTCACTTAGCTTACGTGGTGAACTCAGCAAAGGTTCTGGATCATTCCCATTTCGTGGCAAAAATGGTACTCGCAACAATGCGAAAATCTGAAATGGATCATTTATTGAATAATCGAAGTTGATCAAATTATGATTTGAAAAAATGTCCTTTTAAAATGGTTTGAATGATATTTGTTTTATAGTACATTAGATTCAAAACGGTTCCCTAGGAAAGGATAAGTTGATTTGGTGGAAAGTGGTTAATAATACCAACTTATGCTAACCAGCTAAAACAAAGTAATTTATATCAGCAACAGCTTAATCAGCGATTTGATTGAATGAAATATTTTCGTAGCTGGCGTTATTAAACTATTACAAGAAGTCCATGTAAATCTATGTATGATATAGTAGTAGTAACATTAACAATCAGAATTCTAAGAACCTCTGGCAGTTTGATTTTTCTTCATCATTAGTGTTCAGAACTTTCTTATGCTTCCGTGAAAAAATGTATTTTATTTCCATAAACGGTGTAAAATTGTACCAGAAAGATTCCAAATTTATTCTAACAAATGATTCCAAAACATATGCTAAGGAAGGTATGTTTTGGAATCATTTGTTCTGGATTCAACGTACACCGAATGAAAAGATGAAGAACTGGACATTCTCATTTACTGGATATAAAAATTACCTGGTCAAGGACACCCTGTTCTCGAAGCAATTTTTGCCGATCTCGTGGTGGCTTGAAATCGACAATTTTGATCGGATCCGTCAAATGATTAGACTGATTTGTCACGAAATATATGCATTCCGTTAATAACTGTATTGTTATACTGAAAAAAATCTTAAGTAATAAACTTGAGGATTAGAAGCGATTTCTATTTATTGTAACTAGCTTGTCTTACAAGTAAAATTCCCATTTGTAAGGATGTTCGCAAAAGACTAATGATAGCATCAGCATTAATGCATTAATTCAAAACAAGAAGATTTAGAAATTACTTCATTGGTTCCTTGGACACAATCTGCCCGCTTTCGATCAGTTTGACGAAACCATGTAAAGCTTTGCATGCGTCATTTGCGAAATCCAGATCGCGAACTTCATCTGGACGGACAGGAAGCAGCGCGAACGTTTCTTTATCAATTTTGAAATTTTCACTCACCACTTTTACCCATCCTTTCTCGTTCTTGCTGAAATCATTGATAGAATGTATTAAAAGAATCAAAAGAGCACCACTGCGTGCAAAAGTTCATATAAAGCTCGTTTTTATCTTTTTTTTTTTTCTTTTATAAGACATCAGTATTTCATAAAAGATCTGTTTCTAACCTAAAGTGATACAAGTTTCGCTTCTCGATAGGATCAGTGGTATGAATCCAAGTGTTCGTACACACGTGCAAAAGACGCACGTAGGTCCGTTGTGAGATCCTGACATCCATCTATTGAAAAAGAAATTATTATTGCATTTCCGAAAATGATCTGAATTTGAATATGGAAACACTCCTACGCCAAGCATCTAATTTTTTCTGAATACAAATTATGGGAACTTGTCTAAAACAGGGCATAAAAAAAGTTTCAGACACTTTTTTATACTTTTTTTTCATCAAGACTAAGAAGGAATTTAGATGCTTGGCGCGGGAGTGCTCTCATCAAATTCAGATTAGATCATCGTCAATAGTATTCCGGGAAAATATAGATGATTGATGATACTAAAACTCCTCATCTCGAGAAGGTTTAATTAAAATCATATTCTGAGATCACTATTAATAAATTATCTTGTTTTCATTCTGATTACGCATACGTGAGACTGAAATGCTTGTCGAATAAATGAGAATGATTATATTGTTATTTGTATGTTAAAAAAAAAAAAAAATTTATTTTGCCTTTGTAAAAGTACAGGGATCCATTATAAATAGCAACGACTCATCAGTTTCTGGTCGTTCTGAGTGTTTTGGAACCAAATAATACTGACCGTCGCCACTACATTCTGCTTCCATATTTGCTTAAGAACAGTTTTATATGATTTCTAACAACTTTTCCTCGAACAGATTAAAAGAACCATGTTGGCTAAGAAATATGTTTCACTTTTTCAGTGATAAATCCGCGAAATATCTCACCTAGATTATCGTGGATAGAGTGAAAAAAACAAAAAGAAACAAAAAACAAAACAAGATGGCAAAATGAAAAACGTCCCAGTGAATGAAGCAAGAGATAAAACATGATATTTTCATCAACGGACAATCATATTCTGATAGAATGAGTAAATTAAATGATATTTCTAAAAAGTTTGATACTTAAAAAAACAACTCTTCGTGATTACACACTTCCTTCTAGATACGAAGAAACTTTCACAACTTTCTCAGTACCATACCAGAAGATGAATGAGAGTATGTTATTGCATTTGCTGCATTTCCTGCTTTATTTAATTCCATCCATTCTACACTTAAGTACATATCAGTGGCTAAATGTTTGAAACGAAATTTTTCATGCCAAGATGCTGCTGCACCACGATATGAATCACTTTGTACAACCTGGAAATTTTGGGTTCAACATATTAGGAAATGACTCATCTTCAGAATAACACGAAAATAGCTTGCATTAAACAAGCTATTAAATGTATTTAAAAATTATAACTCTGAAAGCAACCTGAATTTCCCACAAAGCTCGTGAAGAAGTTGCATCGGCAGCAGATGGACGATTTGTTAAACGCAAAAATACAATATCCATATTTTTTTTCGGTATTGTATCTAATGTTAGAAATGTTTGCTGCTCTGCATGAAAAAGTCTCACGACATCTCCCTGTAAAGATTTAGAATAATTATTGCTTCAATATTTTTATATAATTGTATTTCAACATTGATACAATGTATTTATAAAACTTATGAGAATTCAAACTTTACATAAATAAATTTCAATTCTTTTAAATCTTCAACTAAGTTAAATGGAATTTCCAACTTTGGCAATTTCGAATTAGGAAAACCTACAGATTTTACAATATTTTCTTGATTCTCGTCAAACTGTAAGAACATCAAAACCTGCCATTCGGTTAGCTCATTTGAACAATTAACTTCAAATCCAATTGGATGATCCGGTAAACTGAAAAAGAATGAGAAAAAAAGATCTAACATTACTAGAATTCACAATATAAGTTTTCGCAAACTATATTTCCGATTAACGGTAAGATTTTCTGCCCTAAATTCAACATGTCATTGGTAAGAAAAAAGAAAGAGTAGAAATATTAGATACGGTCTTATGATCGAAAAGAGGAACTGACATAAGAGAGGAAGTGAAACTTGAAAACTATTCAAGGAAAATTATTGAGAAGTAGCATGCATAAAAATAAACAGATTGAGGAAAGAAAAATGGATTGGAAACTTCGGGATTTTGCAGGAGTGCGACAAAATCATAAATATATTTTTACACAATGAATGCTCATGAAGTTGGTATGATATCAATGTGATGATTGTGGAATCATAACCAGGAAACATCGACCTATGGATATATGACTTTTACAAAAATTTGTAGAAGATGTCAAAGGAAGAAATTCCTGTGCATCTAAACTTTAGCTTGATCAAACAGAATCTCTTTTAACTTGCGAAAAGCGCAATTACCTGAGATGTGATAAATGCAACTGTGGTTTAATATGTCCCGTTGGGGTTGAAATTGGAGCGTATGAGTAAGGCACTAAACTGATTCTATCCCCAGCATTCACCTAAATAAAATCAATTAAATTTACTCAAAAATCAAAAATTAATTAGTAAGTTCTTTTTATTTAAATCCTCTATCACTTAAATTTTTTGTTCATAAATAATGTCAAAAACTGGTAATTATCGTTAGAAAATAAACGCTCTAAGAAAAATATTAAAACAAACATTATCACCAAGAAAAGAATGCTTGTATACAGGTTCGACATGAAACCATGAGCCTTCATTGCCATTTTTATCCAAATATACTTTCATCGCATTGCGCTCTAGCTTGGCTGGTGAATTTTTCAGAACTGTTAGATATTTGTTTGATTTAACATGCAACAACTGCAAACAAATTTTAGCCTTAAACTTTAAAAAAAAAAAAAAAAAAGAGAACCAACCATTTGAATAGGTTGTTGATTGTGAATACAAACTTACGAGCGAGTTAGAATTCAGACAATTGATTATTACAATACTTTTGGCATTAAAGCAATGAGATCAATCCTTGGTATCGACTGTCGCAGTACAATAAAAATGATTCAGTCTGAACTTCTAAACCTAATTTCACAACCCAATTATTTTTCTTTATAATTACAGTAACGTATACGTAACAGAAGAGCTAGTCAAAAAATATGCTCGAAGAAGGTTGAATCAAAAAACACTTCACTTGAACTACTTGGGAAACAACATAAAAAATTCAAAACTTCAAAGGCAATAAAAACATTTCAAATATTTAACGTAAAATAAGAAAAAATAAGAATTTCAGACAAATAGAACACCTGTATGGTACCACCATATTGCACATTTACGCCGAGCATTTTTTTATATTCCGTATCATTTTGTTCTTTTTCTTTATCTGCAGCATGTTTGAGCTTTTCTAACATATCATCTTCAAAAAGTGATTCACCAGTTTGAAATTTCTTCTGTTCCGTCCAAAATTGCTTTTGCGCTGCATATCGATTAACCGAACAAATTCGAAATAAACAATCTGAACATTTGAACGGTGAATAATTCGCTCCGGAATCTGAGAGCATTTTGGTAGAGTAGTTTCAGATTTGAAACTTGAATCACTTTTCATACATAATACATGTTGAATACATTTTTCTGATTTGATTTTTTTCTCGAGCCATCGTGGTGGCAAAATTTTGATTGCAAAAAAAAAAAAAAACTTTTGAGGATATCATAACGTTCAATATAACAAAGTGATGCATGAAATGAATGATAACAAATAAATTCTTAATATTCTTTACCAAATAATAGTTGATAAATAAAATTTCTAATAAATTTATAAGGAATGAAAATTTTAATTAAAAATTACTCGTTGTAAAATTAATGCGAAACAATATTTACTACTAATATTCTACATTCATTCGTTAAATCAATCAGAAAATACCTCGGAATTTTTTTGGCGGTGAATCAGGAGTACCATTACCAATCTCCACAATACATCTATCATCAACAAGACTGGAAGACAATTTAAGGAATTTATTAATTTAAGAAAAAAAAAGAAAAAAAAAAAAAAAGAAACGGAGTAAAATCTTCAAAAAAAAAATGACATTGGCAGTATGGCAACTGTGGTACTCTAAAGCATGTTTTTGATGCCACTGTTAAATTACAACCTAACTTTGGCAGGGTTTTAGAAGTTCTTATTTTGGGAGCACGTGTGGTCACACCTAGTTTCAAAATGCTTGTCAAAATAGCAGACAGTATCATCCTATGGTGAAATAACAAATACAAGATGACACCCAAGCGTTGATAAAAATCCTGTTCTCGGTGATAAACGTTCCTCTGAACGATCCTCTACTGATCGATAACGGCCTTTTGCATACAATGATATTACGTCACCGATGTGAAGAGAGGTATTATGGAAGGCGTCAATACTCATCGCTCTCGACAATTTATTGTTGTATAAGTGATGCTGACTTTGGAGCATCCTAATAAGCTGTGATCGTAAGCGTGATAGTCGTCTGAAGTAAGCTAATTATAGAATTAATTCGTGACTTATTTGAACTTTGAATTATGTTTAAACTAAAATCTGAATAATACTCCCTAGTAGCTATAAAATCAAAAAAGTAACATAAAAACAATCAAATGAGACGAATTAAATCAGACAGTTTGACTGTTGCATCATGAATCTCTTCCAGGAAAGATTCACATGTCATGTCATCAGAGGCTTACTATAATGAAATTAATGAAAAGCTTATTATAATGAAAAGCATATTTCTTTTCATTAAGGGTCCTAAATTAGTACTTTGATTTCAAAAAAAGGACCCATCTTCCCTCAAATGAAACAACCTAGATGATTGTAAAACATATATCGTGAATGCTATTATTGGAATTCTAATATTTCATGCAAAAATTTACTAAACGAAGAGTTTTACTATAACATAAACAAAACAACAGTCACCTTACTAACATTCAACCTTTTTTAATTATATTCAACTAAAGATCTTAAAAGAACTGTTTCTTCTTTTCAAACAGGTTGCATAACAGACCGTGAATTCAAGGAAGTATATCGGATCGGTACCGAATCACGAATAAATTCAAAAATAACAATCAATATACCATCATATATTTTAAAAGTTTCAGATATTTGTTTAAGAGACGGGATGGGGGAACATACACATAACCTGTACAAAAATTAAACTATAAAAAATATATTTTGAAAAAGTTTTAATGAAATTAGTTTGAATAAAACTGGTTTTTCTGTTCAGCTTATCCAAGAAGTAATCAAAATTATACGCATTCTATGATATCTTTTCGCATAAAACTAATTCAATTGTTTTCATTATTTTTCCCCAATCATCAGTTCTTCAAGCCAAGTAAAATTTGCCATAAAAATTCATATTCTTTAATTTTATGTATAAATAAAAATTTGAAACAAGTCAAAATAATACAGTCCCAAAATTATTCTCATTTCCTTCCGCGAAGTTTATGTTTCTATAAATGATGATTGCAAATTTGTAGGAATAGGAAGAGTCGAGAGTGGTTATATTGTCAAAAGCATTGAGTAAGATAGCATATATTAGCTTGTTAAAACTATTACAATCATTGATGGATTAAACGAAATGCTCTGACAGCGAAAAATATGAACTTTTTTCAGGAATTCTGTATCCCACCTGCAGAATTACATGATCAATAATGCATTTGTTGTAAATAACTGATTATTCCAAAACAAATAATAGTGCCATTTCTGCTGATGCAGTATTGTGAAATAAGGCTCAACAATTTAAAGCAAAAAATAACCTGATAAATGAAGAACTGGGAAAGTTGGTTATATCAAATAAAATTTTCACGGGAGATCTTAACATAAAAAAGAGATTTTACATTTTATTCATTAATTCAACAGGGATTTTCACTATTTTTGCATAGACAACACAAATCTAATAATTAGAGTGAAACATAGAATGAACCTAAGTGATTTTGGAAATGAGATTTTGAAAGACTACTTGTAAATTAAATCTTTGGAATGAAAAATCAACTTTTTCTTTAAAATGATCGAATTTTCTTGAATGTGGACTCTGCGTGTAGGTATCTTTCCTAAATTGTATCTTATATATTTTTTGGCATGTTTACGGCAGAACCTAAGGGCATTTTACAGATTGTTTTGTAAAGATGACCTACTTGCTGACAAACATGTAGATATACACCTTGACCCTTACCCTTTTCAGCATTTCTCACACTTTCGTGTACACATATATTTCTCATATATCCATACATATCTTTGTATGCATAGTACGTATCTTTGAGTACGTGTGAGTACGTGTGTACGTGAAATGAATGCTTGCGTTTGTGCAATATGACTGAATAAAATTTAGGAAATGTTATTTTAAATGTCTCACTCTGCACTGATAATAATGATGAGGAGGAGAAAAGGAAAGGAAAGATGGAAGTTACAAAAACCGACAAGTTTATTATAATACTTGGAGTAAAATGGCGTATTACGTAGCATTTGTCACATTAGTTTGTCACGAATTGTATCCCATTAGTCACGTTTGTTACATCAATAATGTACCGATTGTTTTATGTGCCCTACATTTATGCAAGCTCATCGACTTAATTTCTTCGACTTAATTTCTTCTTTTTAATATATTCTTCTGCGAAAATGCTACTATCAAGTGCTTCTTGTCCACATACTTTACCGTGTAGATAGGCTTTAAATCTAAAGACGATCGCATCACTCATTAATGGCAAATTAATTTGATTAAAATAATAGATGACGGAACAAGAAATATTTTAATACTGTTATTTATTGAAATAAAAGCATTAAAATATTTCCTGTTCCGTATGTGACCAGCACATTTTGATGAAGAATGACATTGCATAAGGTTATCACTTTAAAATTCCATTGGAAAGATTCTTATTTGTACTCATAGCAACGGATAAATTGATAATCTATTTATAACAATTCATGATGTTTTAGAATTTTTTCTTTTTTTCAGACAAAATGATTGAAAATTATCCCAATTAATAGTCCATCATGAAGGGAAGAATATTTGAGTGAAACATTAAGTCTAATGGATTGATCGATCAGTTTTAATAAATTTAATAATTGCGGTTTAATAATTATATCACATAACAGAAATCATTCTATTAATTGATAATCAGAAATGAAAAAAATGTCAAGTAAACAGTTTGAAATCTGGAGCATATCGAAATCTGGAAAGTTTTGTTCTGAAAAGTTTTGTTCGAAAACATTAAATTACATTTCTTTTGCAAAGTTTCTATTCTTTTAAGCATTTAAATGGTCTGCTTACTTTCATAATTTATTGGAGAGTAATTGCAAATACAAATCTTAATATATCGTTTCGACTTGGTCACTTTTCAATTTCCGCTTCGTTGTGATCCAACAATTTGTCAAATTTCTCAAGAAATTCACAAAATTTCTAGAAAACTTAGTGAATTTATTTCGTTATCGGTCATATTTCATACTGAAACGAAAAGTGACCATGTGACTAATTCTTCACATAACCAAATTTGCTCTAGTCGTAGTATACTGCTTTTAATACTAAATTGCTTCGCGGATAATAAATTCAAAATTGTTTTAATTTGGCCAAGTCTTTGTAATTTAGAATGGCTAACAGAATTTTTGGATGAATATCTGCGATCCTAACTTTTTAAAGTAACTTTTCCGTCTTAAAAATCGACTTATCCTATAACTAATTTTTGGTTCTAGAAATGGAGAACAGCGTGACTTCGTTACAGAATGAATGAATATCTGATACGATCTGAAATGAGCTTCAGAAATATTCATTATAATTGATAGACCACTGGAAACAAAGATTTTTCACGAAAAAAGGAAAGGCAATTTTCCAAAATTTAAAATAATTCGACAAATTTTACGCCATTCCAATAAGTAAAAATCATTAATGTTTTAACTGGATTTGGATTTGAATTATGCTGAAATAATTTAAATAGTGTCTTGTTGGCGTTTAAAAGCGAAGACATGATAGGAAAACTGACTAGATAATTTTGATGAATGAAAGTGATTGAATGCAAAATTGATTGGAATCTTTGTAAAATACGTTGCAATCATCCCATACAGTTCTTTAAAGTCTTAAATTTAATCATTCTGACAATGTGACATTGATAAAGTTGTTAGTTGGTTAGCATAGCACTGCCTCTTAATGCTTTTGCATGAAAAATGATTGATAAAGGTGCATAGAAATGAGCGAAATTTTGGAAATAAAATTTCAAAACTACTGGAATGCCGACAAATAAAATTGATATTATAGTGTTGGAAGATGCACAAAAGGGCTTTCATGATGTATGCAAATTTGCACAACTGTCTTCCTATTTCCTTTTTTTATAAGCACTTTGAAGACATTCATGATTTATTTACTCAGCTACAGAACCAAACTACTTTTTTGTTATTTTCATCCTTCCATCAATCTCATTTCAGTCTTTCACAACAAAAAAAAAAAAAAAAAAAAAAAAAAAACTTTTGTATGTTTAATTCAAATTTCTGTCTCTTCAATGTTTTCGTTTTAAATTTACATAAGAAAAGGCACTAATCTATGCGATATTGAATGAATTATCAGGCTTTATCTCACATTTCATTGTGCACATGGCATATATTTTTATTAGTTACTGGACCGGCCACGCGAAGCGTTCCTATTTTTATCATCCTTTTTCCAAGGAACATGGCCGGTCCAATTAGTCTATATAAATAAAAATGAAAATGTTCGTTTGTTCAGAATCTTAAATCTCCAAAAGTTTTTAAACACGCGCCTTATCTGTACAAAAACACAGGCCTATTCGAATGCAACGTTGTGTCAAATGTTCAAATCAATCGATGAAGAACTTGCAATATTGTGTCAAAAGCCACAATGAACATTTACATTTTTATTTATATAAATGGTGTAATTTTCAAGAAAGTGATGGATTTGTGGATATGAGTATGATACGTAGTAATCACTGTCAAAAATACGGATCATTGTAGTGGTTCTGTCTCGTTTCACGGTTTTCACTCATTTACTTTCCGGACTTTTGTTTAATTGCGTCTAATGTGCGCTACAGAATTGATAAATGCATTGCAAAAGATTATGGAAATTTGAAATCATAAAAAATAAAAAAATAAAAAGAAGCATTTGAAAAAATGGCTAAAAGATATAGTAATCTGTTCGTTGCATAAACTGTGCACTCATTGTTTATAATGTACACTCTTCGTTCACATTTGATCCTTTCATGAATGACTGAGGACCGTTTCTATTGGTAGTAGTAGTGTTACTGTTGGATGGCAATCATCCGCTTTTCATTTTCTGGAAAACTAATGTTCGGCAGGTAGTTCAGAATTTAGCTCATCTTTCTCGAGACAGAATAGATTTGTGTAAGATTTTTTTGGAAGTAAAATTTAATTTGGCTCAAAATTTACCGCTTATATATATATATATATATATAAGATAAAAAATAAGAAAATGAGAAATATTACCAAAAAAGTAAAATTTAATATTTTATTCAAAAAAAGTTTTCGCCTTTAATATTTGAAAGATTATGCGTTCTAGGATATTCAGAGGAAAAGTACATTTATTACAATTATTGAAGAGAATGGTGTTTCGTAAAATATCATGAGCATTATTATCATCAATTTAGGAAATAGTAAAGCTTAAGTTGAAGGTGAAGCTTATTATTTTATAATAACAGTTATAAGAAGCAGAAAGTAGTAATAGCTAAATTTATATTTTTTAGCTATGGTGGAAGGGATTGGCGTAATCGATTATGATATATATATATATACATGTGCTTCATTTTCGAATGGAGCTTACTTTCCTTTCTGAATAATTTTTGACTATAAAATAAATACGTCAAATTCTTTTCATAATTTTGTACAAACATTCATAAGCTTTGCATTACCATTTTAGTAATTTTTCCTTGAATTAGCAATGAATTGAAATATCAATTAAATTAACTTGACCAATAAAAACTTCCGAGATTCATCATTTGTAACTTAGGCTTCAGATAAATTTAATTAGGGATTGGCGTGATCGATTATGACTGATAACTCGAGTAAGAAAGCTTTCTAAAGAATTTTCGTGTTGAACTCTGGGACTGACGTAAGTCTACAGGAATGCATGAAACATCAGGAGGCTGAACTGAATATATATTTGAAATTCCTAAATATATCAGAAACTATCTAATGATAGATCCGTAAGAAAGCTTATTATTGGTGCGAATGTGCTTTGAGTAATCATGAGACTCGAAGCTTATTTTCCTACATTGTTTAGCATATTTTGCGTTCACAAATAAAATCAATATAAAAGGATAAGTTCTAAAATGAGAATTTACGCACGGATATAATGTTGAATTGTCGTAAATCAAAAAGTAAATAGCACTTTTTTCCTTGATGCAGTCTTGCTCTTTTTTCGATTTGGATCACTATTAAGCAGGTCATAAAATTCGATCTGGACAAAAAATGTTGTAGAATCTTAAACTGATGTAGATGATTTAATCCATTAATGATTTAAAAAAAATATTATAAATCCCGAATCCTCGTATAATCATGTCAATTGAGTTAAAAAATATATGTCTTATTTTAATTTTATTTTCATTAATAGTTATTAATTTTCATTTAAACGAAAAATTGCGCATGGCTATAAGCCAGTCTAATATCAAAATAAATTTCAAAATAATATATACATAAAAATCATTAAAACAAATAAAAATCACTTGTTTATAAATAGAAAAGAGACATCACTCTTTCATAGTAGGGTTCAAAAATTGTGATAACTGAAAACATTGAAGAAATAATGATAATAATAAAGTACTATGGTATAAGATAAAGTAGAAGATCTATCAATATCTCAGGTCAATTTCTTGGTTTACGAACATCGCTTTCTTCAGGAATTTAAATGAAACCATCAAATTATTATTAATATATCCTCCATGACTGAATAATGAAGAAAAGGTTGGATAAGGAGTTTTTTAGAGTTATCACAGGAAGCAGGTGAAAAAACGATTATAATCGTGGATTTTCTAGTACAATGCTTCATTCTTGTTATATTCTTAATCTTTTTTCACAACATTTTAATAATCATAAAATTATAGTTGCTAAGATTTGATTCAAATTTGATAAAAAATCTATTCGAGAATTAATTCTAGAAATTGCTTCAATAAACAGTTTTCATAATAATCTGAGATATAAAATTATGATAAGCTCAAACCAGCAAAAGTGATTTGCTTGAACTAACTGTAACTTTGCTTCTTCCTAAAAAAAGAAAAAAAAAGAGATTTGCAAGTAATATATACAGGTGAAAGTAACTTCGCAACTGCACATCTAATTAAATTGATCTAACATGCACCAGTAATATCGCCAACTAATTAATTAATTTCTTGTCATTAATCCTCTCTTAGAAATACTGATAAGTGCTGAAAATTGTAATTTATTGAAAGTCATTTGCTCATTTTATATATCACTTCTTGACTCAGATATAACATGTAATGATTTACTTTTAGACACTAGTATCAAAAATGATTCCACATGAACTATTCGAAATTTAATGTTATGCTTCTATTCATAGCAATATTAACTACATTTTTTTATTGACTTTATAAAAGGATTCGACTGATCTCCTGATTCAATTACTGAGATTTTTTTTTTTTTTTTTTTTTTTTTGTACTGATGAAATTCCAGCTGAAGACAAGACCACGGTTAAAGGTCAGAAGCTGCAAAATAAAGAATCATTCAATTAGTTTTCTTCACCTTTCATTGAATGGATGACTGAACTCAAAAGTTACGTTAACTTTTATGAATCTTCACCTGAAATTGGAAATCAGAAGCCAGAGATAATGAAGAACTAATTTAAGATCGCAAAACTGAAAATAATGAGAGATTAGTGAAGGGCCAGAGAAAACTATAGTTAAATCTCAGAAGCTTCGACTTCCTTCTTGACAACTACAAGCTGAATCATCGAAATACACAAAATATGTACGAATAGAATATTACTTCTGAACTATTCGCGAAAAAAATAGCATGAAAATAGAAAACTTCAGGAAATATCATGCTCAGATATGAGCATTTTAAAAAGTTGGAATGATCGAAAATGAATGAAATATACCAAATAAAAAGTGGAGAGAGGAAAATGGGCGGTGATGCAATCCCTTTCACATGCAAACTATCAGCATCGTGGCAAGTGTTATCACCATGATGGTATTCCTTTCCCAGAGAAGTACTGATTTGTTATTTTCCAATACTCCAAATAAAATGGATATGGAATTCCAAAATATGATAATTTTCAACTTTAAAAAGAAAAAAAAAATGAAAAATAGCAACTTCAGAATCATCAAATTACCGGAGAAATCCTACCCATATCATAATAATGTCAATAAATCAATAATCCATCTTTCAAGTTGCAAACAAAATTGTTTTGTCTACAAATATCATTCCATCTTTATCGCATTTCAAATCTTAAAAATGAACAAGCAAAAAAAAAAATCTTGTTAGAATTTCAAAAATTTTGAAACGAAATAATTCTGAATTGTTGATAATAGCTGTACGGTGATACGCCAGTGACTAATCATGGTCTGAAATAAACCATTTCCATGTTTTCATACTAAAAAATTCGATACTAATATTGACTTATGATGTAATTCGTGATAAATTTAGAGTGTAATTTGAGTCCCAACATTTATTTCTCTATCACACAAACTGGAATTTAAAGACTCTACATTGCAAAAGGTAAAGTCTGTTTGGATAGTTTCAGTTTGCGGATGAAGCAGCATTGATTTGAATGATGCTGAATTAGTTAAAAACATTCAGTGCATTTGCCAGAATTCCTCCTTCAGTACTGTTTTTTTTTTTCTCTGCAATTCAACAACAAATTTAATTTAACAAAAAAATCGGAAATGTGATTCTTGGTCTTAAATATATTATGTGATTCGAATTTTTACATTTATTTCTGCACCACATACAATTGGAATGCTCATTAGTTACCAATGATCAATCAGACAATAAGGCATCACTCAATCAACTGTTCAAGATCAGTAAAACTGAGTAATATAGGTAATTAAGTTCAAGGTCTTATATATATATATATATATATATAATCAAAATGACCCGGTTTTTAATTCCAGGAGAGCAAAAAAAAAACTTACATTTTTTCGGTTTTTTTTTTTTTTTTTTTTTTTTTTTGAAATTCGTAGACATTCTTTTGCATTACTTAACAACAAGAGATGTCATAAAAGTTGTGCAAAAAAATCTGATAATTTTATAAACTGCCAAACGTTAATTCTGAAAATAGCAAAAACCTATGATTATTTTAACGATCAGAACTGTAAAACAAAAGAATCTTAAAAATAAAACAAACTCTTCCGCAATCTTTTTTCCTTAAAAAATTGGAAATGCCATATAAAAAATTTACTAATAACAGGTAAGTATGTTTTATGGAAGCAGTTATCAATCGGACCATCAGAAATTTCTTATGCAGAAGAGACATAGTCAAAATCATAATCTCAGAAATTTAAAAAGGAAAAATAAAACATATCAGAAATCTAAAAAGGGAAAAATAAAGTATATCAGAAATTTAAAATGGGAAAAATAAAGTCTAGAAGCCTGCACTAAATATACGACTCCTATTAATAATATCATATAATGTTATCACGGCAACACAAACAACAGTTCAACGCTTAATCAATTAAAGCATTTAGTCGCAGCACTCTGCCAAACAACAACCGCAGCAACATGCTAACAATGCCCATAAACAGCATTTACTGGAGTCGTAACGTGAACTTTGAGGCGGTCCCGTTGTTTGTCTGAATAATGAAACAATTATATTCCTTTTACTCAGTCAGATTTCGTCGGTTAAAATAACGAAAAAAAGTTATTCAAATAATTATGGTTGATAACGATATTAGAGTTTGTTGTAATGAAACTTATGAATTATCTGATGGAGATGGATGAAACGAGTGCGTAGTTTTTTTTTTTTTTTTTTTTTCTGGAGAAATGAAATTTTGCGAACCGCCAGCATGCGTTCTCCGTTGATTCCAAAAATTATCTCAACGTACTTCAAAATTATCCATCGATTATGTGTACAGGTTACATACAGACTGCAGTCGAAAATGATAGACACTTTTTTTTTTTAGAATTAAAGAAATTCAATGAACATACATAATCTGCGGTTGTTGAGGATAACCATAACCAAAGTTTGGCTGTGGTTGATTCGGATAATACGGTTGTTGTGGTTGTGGTGGATAAGTATAGCCAGGCCCGCCATAATTCTGCTGTGGTGGATACTAAAAGGAGAATAACAGTACAATTTACCACCACCTAATAATGATCTTATTTGAAAACCTCTTTCTGAGTGATCAGATTTTGCTTTATTTCAGTACAATATGTTATCAGCAGATATAATCATCTATCAACCAAAAATAGTGTTGTGCTTTTTTTCGAATAAATCCTTTTTTAAATAATAATATCCAATCACTGTCCTATAAAAAGATTGAAAATCTTTGAGCACTGCGTAAAGATCAAACATTTAGCTACACTAGTGCAAAGATGATTAGGTAGAAATTCCACTGCATTGTATCGAAGCAAATACATTGTTAAGGAAACCGGAATTTTTGATATAAAATGTTGAAAATTCGATCAATTGTTGCGAAAAGATTAGTCACATTTTATGCATACATTTCAAAGTATTTGTGCACACAATTCAAATTGTAATTGCATTCTGTTATGATTTTTGTTGATAGTATTTAAATTAATTTTTGACTGTTTTAAATTCATATTAGAAGTTCATACAAACAGTAATACAAATCGTCTACAAGTTGCAAAAATACAATATTTGAAATCAACCAACTTGATAAGATGGCGACTGATAAGGAGGCGGTGCTGACATTATTTTAACTGAATTTAACTGCGTAATTCAATTACTCTGAAAATTATTTTGTAAAATTGCTTTATTCAGACAAATTATGGAAAGCAGAGCATGTGACATATTTCCAACGACTAACAGGAAACAAGTTAATCATTTATTTATTATTCAACAAAGAAAATACGGAATATTTAATCATAATAATCAGTTCTATTGAATTTCATATCATGAGGACATGATGGAATGGATAGGGAGGAGGATGAAGTGAAAATCGGCAATAGATCTGTGCAAGCAGTTCAACTCTTTTAAACTTTTAAATGATCAGAAATAAATAAAACACCACTGCATAAATAATAATAAAATGGCCAAGCACTGTTCGAAATACTGTGCTATCCTACCATTATTCTCAAACAAAACAGCAATAAGATAATCGTAATTCTTGAAGATTGAACAGAACAAAACAAGGTTAAAAAGACAAGATAGCTAGAAACTTCATAACAAAGGTGCTATCCTTTTATACCTCCAAAATGATAATGCACACGTGAAGTTTCTCTGAAATCAATATCATTCAATATAATTTGCATACTGCAACTACACACACATTCACAAATAGCATTTTTTGCACAAAAGAGATCAAAGAATTCCCAGTCTTAAGATAACTTGAAGAATTGTCATAACTTGAAAATAGATGTTCGAAGAACTTCGAAAATTCCCAAACGGAACTGGAGACTTGTCTCACGTAGCAATAAAATTTCATGCTTTCCCATTCCGCAAACTGTTTACGCTAGATACTACTACAGTGTCTAAATACTTCTGTGTACTTTTGTTATGTGCTCTCCCCGGTTGTGATTACACCGTACCTTGTCAACAACTTTATCGCTTTCTTAAAATCGTGTCATTACTTACTTATTAGCATCATTTGAAGTGGCAAAAATATAATCCTTTAAAAACAATGCTTCAAAAATGAAGAGAAAAATGAATGAGCACGGGATTCAATTTTATTTTGAATTTAAATAATTTCTAAATTGGAAATTTGAAGGAATTCAAAATGAAAAAAAAATTTCCCCGACAACATCTGAACATTTGACGAGGAGGAAAGTGTTTTTTAAAAGAAAAAAAAAAGCTAAAAAGAAAAAAAAAACGAAGACCAATGAAAATCCGATCAGTGCTCCATGAAAAAGGATACGAAAAGATAGAGAAAAAATAATCGATTAACAATTAAATGACACCAAATGCGTACACATCTATGGCAACGCTCTGTGCAGTGTGACTCCTGAAGGATTACCAGTTTTTCAGAGTGAAGAATCGAGCCGTGGTTTTTATATCCTCATGATTGCCATGCAAATATCAAACAATTAGAGCAATGAACAGCCGTCTTAGCCAGAGTTTAATTTACAGGTACTTCGGGTAATGAAGAATGAAAAAAGTGATCTCTCGAGAACTGCATTTTTACCCGTGGATCCGAGGTGATACGTGGGCACACTCGTGGAATGTGAATAGCGGGAGCTCTGCAACATGTTGCGAAATACCTCATCGTATACTCATGAAACCGTCTGATTACTATGATAAAAAAGACAATGTTTAGCGTGGAGGACGATTGGCTTTTAAGGTAGGTTTTTGATGAATTGAATGGGATGGATGAGTCATACTGACAACAATAGACATGTATCACCAACAAATGAAGGTGTTGGTTGTGATCATCGGTCTTTCAAGCGCTTTCTGATGAGTCATGTCTTTGCATATTTCCAATCTGATCGCAAATATCATATGGGAATCAACAGTTTTCAGATAGAAACAAAGTTATGGTTTAACAACATCAGATAGAAGTTGTTTCACTGAGAATATCAATGAATGAAATGTCGGAGTAGAACAATGAACTACAGAAAATCTCTAAAATAAAGGGAAATGAGCGTCAATGTGATAGTAATAGGCTATGTATTGATGTATCTGGTGACCTCGTTGACCTTAGCTCATAGAAGATAAATTAAGAGGAAGCGAGCAATTCTGAATATTTCGTATAACCTCTCCTCTTTATAATTCGAAATGATTTCAATTTTACTGAAATTATATACAATTAAAAGTTAATATTCATGGAATAGAGTTTTATTCCACAAAGTATCGTTATATCAAAGTTTGATCTTTTCTTCCATCATCTTCCAAACATTTGCTTTTTTACGAAATTTTTTCTTAAACTTACGAAATTTCTACTTTACGTCTTTTCCAGTCATTTTTTTTTTCAAGTGCTTAGCAAATGATGTTTCATGCAAACAGAACAGATAGTTGCAATTTTTGACTAGGATATGTTATCAAATGCGGAATTATAATAGCTGGATGATATTAAAGCATGAAAGAATGATTCAGACAATTAAACAAGCTGATAAAAAAAAAAAAAAAAAAAAAAAAAAAAAGGAAAAAAACAGTGAAAACGATAAAACACTGTGTGTTCAGAACGTTTCTCATCATTTCAAATATCTGATCTTTCAAATTGATTCATTTTTCTAATTTCCAAATTTATATGTTTGAAGTTCACTATATTGTAGCATCGTCAAGTTACAAATGAGCATTTTATAACAATTTATGAACTAATTAGTAATTAGGTCACTCGTATAAATTTCGACAAACTGGAAAGTAAAATTGATAGGCTTATCAAGTTACATGTTTCTTATTACTGATTCCGTTCTGTACAATTAAAATTGCAACTGATTGTTACAGTAAAAATGGTGAACATTAACCAAGCATGATTCTAGCATTTCGTAATGAGTTTCATTAAACTTCACAGTGACCGTCACAATGATAAATTTGACATGTATCTAGTTCGCAAGTAATTAAAATTCGCTGTAATAACATCGAATTCAACAAACTCCTAGTAAGGAATAAGTAGCTTGTGATTTAAAGTTTTCGAAATGAAATTCGTTTCCAAAGGTAACGATTTCTTAATGGAAAATACAAATTTCAATCTGAAGATTTGCAGAAATTACCCAAAATGTTTCATCTTTAATCAAGTGAATCTGATTTTACAAATGGTAATGGTTACTATTTATAACATTCTTCCATGAAGCATTATGCAGATCTTTGTTCACATAAATATAAGAACATAAATATTCGTTGTTCAAGATCTTAAATCTCCGAAAGTTATTCACCGAAATTTTGAAATAACGTTGCATTCGAAAGGCGTTTTTTTACACAGATATACTACTTTGTTTTTTCGGAGATTTGAAATTTCGAACAAACGAATATTTACATTTTTATTTATATAGACAAACTGGACCGGCCACGCAAAACGTGAAGGCGTCCAAATAGTGCTCAAATAAAGTGAAATAACTTTACATCATGCATACAGAAGAACTTGATATATGCAATAATTTGAATAGATTTCCAAATTTGAAATATGAAATTTGCATAATGTTAACCGAAATGTTCTAAAAAGAATTTTTACTTCTAATTTCACGGTGTTTCAAAGTTTTGGCAAAAAGATGCAAAGAGTAAAGCAATGGTATAAATGAATTTTTTTAAAAAACATAAATAAATTTCTCAAAATTTCTACCCTAAGAAAACGAAAAATCGGTGGTATTTTGATTCGACAAAACACTGGATAAAATAATCATGGAATTCTGTTTTTTTTCTTAAACAAAAAAAATAATATATCTGATATGGCTACTGCTGATTAAACGAATATAATATTCTTTCAAGAAACAGTAAAATTCTATAAAAACTCTACGAATTATTGTGGCTGCGAAGAGCAAGCACTATATAAAACTATTTGCTGTGAAAAGGATAAAAATACTGGATTTCAGAAACTCTTTTAATCAAATTATTTGTTTTGTTGCATATATTTGAAGCATGTAAATAAACCTTAAAATTTACGAATACGAAACCATAATACATTTTATGCGTATCTTTTATGAAATTACGATATGCTAAGCCGTTGATTCACAAATTTTTATAATAATTCGATAATGAAATGCTCAAAAATTTATCTTAGAAATAATGAAAATTTTCTTATTTTCTCATTCATAGTCTCGACATAATAACAGAACTGTAAAGGGAATTTTAGCTTATTTGGCCACACCTTATGACAAAACCAAAATTTGGGATGTATGTCATTATTTTTGGATGTACATAATATCGGTTGCATATTCGGCTCCTCCAGTTGATTTTACAATTGTTTTGCTCCTTATGTTTTAAAATAAGTTATACCTAAATACCGTATTCAGATTAATTTAATTATAACAAAAATTTCATTAGTGGGCAAAATATTTTGCTACATATCTGGAGTTTAGAATACGAAGCTATTGAAACAGATGGAATTATGTTTCATAGAATCAAGCAGATCAGAATAATTCAACTTGATTTCTTGTCCTAAGGACCAAAAGTAATATAATATGATCAACTTCAAGCAAAAAAAAAAAAAAAAATCATTTCGACTAAATTTTTTTCTGCAACATGGAAATTTTCGTTCGTTCAAAAATTTGACAATCCATACTTTTTACAAAGTATATGCACAAATGACATAGGCAATAACAAACATGCTTGATTAAATAGAAGTAATCTAGAATCGAGATTTGATTATGAAACAATATGATCAAAGGTTGAAAATACGAAACACTTCTTTTATTCATTTATGGTTGTATTCAAAAAATTTAGGGATAAAATATAATTATTAGTGACTTATTTAAACATTAGATTATAGAGGACATTTAAAAGTTTGGCATGGATTTTTCTCAGAAAGTCAATTCAGTTTCTGGCCTTCAATCATCTGATCGGTGAGAGATATGTTGCAATGATTAATTAATTAATTTCACCTGACAAATTTCAACATATATGAAAATTCTATTCCTCTGTTTGCAAAAATAGGAAATGAGAATTCCAAACTTTAGGGAAACTCTTTTATTTAAGTTCTTTGATGAAATCATACTTTAAGCTAACAAAGTCGCATAGAGAAGTTAATTAACTATGCGCTGACTTGGAGCGATGAACTGCTGATGGAAACTTTTTGTAAGAAGTCTGGTTAGATTTGATGGCTCGCTTGACGGATTGATGCC
Source organism: Onchocerca flexuosa (assembly GCA_002249935.1). Taxonomy (NCBI): domain Eukaryota; kingdom Metazoa; phylum Nematoda; class Chromadorea; order Rhabditida; family Onchocercidae; genus Onchocerca; species Onchocerca flexuosa. Next base: position 92,273 of record KZ271551.1, read on the forward strand.
TTCTAGTATGTGTTGGAACAAATTTTCGCGGAATAATATTACTGGGTGGAATCCATGGGACTGAATGTAATCGACGAGACATTTCATCAAATTTCATGATTCGACCTTGTAACGATTCATTGAAACGGCGCTCATTTTCCTGAACAATTGCAGTGACTGTTTTACCATATTAAAATACCTTTTAATTTAAGATTAAATTTGATAATCATTTACTATGCTCCATATTTGAAAAAAGAATGGAATGAAAATTTCGAAGAACAAAAAACCTTTATTTGAAGCCAAACATCGTAAGCTTCTTTTGCTAGTGCTTCTTTATACTCCTTAGTATTTATATTTTGCATTTCTTCCGTTTTTCTGGATTTCAGTAACCTGCGTTGCGCTTCCACACTTCGGGTTTTGTTTTCTTTGTACCTCAAATTGATTTCATTTTCTTCACTTTCTCATACAATAGTTGAATTCATTAAAATAATTGTACATTAAAAGTAAAGAAGTGTGGGAGAAGAAAAAAAAAGAAATATTTACAAAAGAAAAAAAATAAAATAAAAAGAAATATTAACAAAAGTATTAGCGTATCAATCTGTTTTTATTCGACTTTTTTTTCTCATTGCGTCTATTTGTTTTCCTCTAAACACTTTGAATATTATCATCGTCAAGCATTTTTCAGTCCTGATTCTAAAATCTTGAAAGATGATTGCCTGCTAAACAACTGAATGGCTTATCAACCGCTATGATTATGAAATACTCCGATAATCGGGAGCGTGTACTACTGGTTGATTAATGAGAAATGAACTCATTGAGCACTTCATTTTTTATTGGATGATAGTTAACATTATTTATGAAGCGTGACGGGCTACAGCTAGTCTATATGAATAAAATTGCAAATGTTCGTTTGTTCAAAATCTTAAATCTCCGAAAGATCTTAAACACGCGCCTTATGTATATAAAAAACATTGGTCTATTCGAATGAAACGTTGTACCGAAATTTCAAATCAATTGGTGGAAAACTTGAAATGCTGTGTGGAAATAAACAACGAGCATTTACATTTTTATTTATATAGATTAATTATCACTTTTATGCTATTCTCTTAATTGAGCATGCGATTGATTTCTTGCGTAACTGGCGATGGCACGAAATAAATTTGCTTGATATCAAAAGCATCGAGAGCAGGACATGGGGAACTAAGCTATTCATTTCCAAATTTGTCACTAATTAAATATATTTCAATTCACTTTGCACTAAACTATAAAGATAGAATAAAACAAGATGAATATATTTTGAAACTCATTACCACGCTTCGAATGCTTTCTGGGCCTCATTACTTCTTGTTTCCATTTCGCGTTTCTTTTTCAATTCATCATTTTCTTGATTTTGTTTATACTGTTTTCGTTCCTTCGAAAGCCTTTGCAACCGATCATTTTTCCATGCTTGAAACATCTGGATTCAAAGCGTAAACTACTACATTTTATTTCTGAGATCAATCCATTTCTAGTTGCTACTATCAGACAGCTATCACTAAGGTAACATGCTTATCATTATTTACTCACTATTGGCTTAGGCGCTCTCACGTGTTATTATTTGAAAATTATTTGAAAATAATTTTCAAATAATAACACACAATCTTGCATGCAGTAATTATGATGAACGAATGGGCGGAAGAACAATTGCAATTACCGAAAGCAAACCGATTTTGATGAGATTCATGAAAAATCTTCTCAAGATATTGTGGAACTTCAAATTTATCGCAAGTGATTGGATTCATTTCTCTCGTAATACTTCTAATCTCTCAACTTTTTCCAACAGTTTCATGCATATTTCCAAACAACGTATTCTTTTACAACTTCTTACCTGTTCTCAGGCAGTAATACTTTCAAAGAGATAGGGCTACAGAAGTTAAATTTGAGATTCCCAATCTCGTTTTCCGCTCCTCGCACCTTCCTAAACCCACCTTAGATGCCTCCTCTTTCTTTCTCCTCATTTCCTCCATCTTCTCCTTTGTTAAAGCTTCCGCTTTTTCCTTTTTTTTTCTTCTATTTTCCCGAATCGCTTCATCGGTTCGTTGCTTCCAAATTTCATAATTCCTTTCAGCTTCCTTCTTTCTCTCTATTCTAGCCTGTAATTTAAATTATGTGTCAAGTGCAATCATTTGATAAAATCAAAATAATTTAATGCTTCAAGATGGGTAGTAAACCTTTTCTTCCTCCTCTTCTTTCTCTTTTTGTTTTCGTCGTTTTTCTCTTTCTTGCTTCAACTTTTCTTTGAACCATTTCTGGAATTTATCTTCAAATATTATCGATTATTCCTGATCTTTCTCGATCTTTTTTTTATGTTTTCTTTCTCCTGAAATACTGAGAAATGGTTTTTACCTCATATGCTGCTTTTCCAGGAGATGGATTTTCATTGGGAGTAATAGTTTTTGGATGTTTTTCAACTGATTTCCTCAGTTCGCTGAAGTGTATTAATATTATTGAACTTCTTTCCGCTATGTTATACATAATTTAGTTTATGAATGGTTTTCGAAACTTAAATTTTAAGTTTATTAACGTCTTTACCTATCTGTTTTGTTCCTTGAGGTTATATCACTTGATCGCATTCGACTTATATCACATAAGTTTCCCTGAGATGCTTGCCTTTCCGTTGCGTTGGTCTTCTCGATTGCCTGAATACTTGAAAATTTGTGACTTTCTGACGATTTAAAATTTTCCCAGTTTAGGTTTTCAGTAGAAATTCTGAAAATTCTTGAATTATTTTAATAATATTACCAGGATATCCTTCAACGAATTTGGTTCTACGCCAGAAGAATGATTTCTCTGTCTTATTGTCGTTATCGATTGATCAGAATTTTGCCCATCATTTGAAGTATCGATTGAATGATAAGAACGACTTCCACTTTCTGCTATGCTAATCGCTGGTGAATGTGTTATTTTTCTTGCAATCGTAACATTATCATTTCCAGTTTCTACTTTTTGTCTGAAATCATCAGTCCATTCCAAGCAGAAAAGTCGTACACACTATCTAAGTGAATATATGGATGATGAATATCTTTCGCCTCGAAAAGTGGTCAAGCTATGTTAACGAATAGCCAGTATCAGCCATACATTCTTTTTAAGGCAAGTAATTATCCAAAATTTTCAAATTTCTTTTCAGCTCAAAAATTAAAAAAAAAAGGTACACTTTCATCCAAGGTTTACTCTCAGTTCCATTTACATTACTGCTGCCGGAGTTAGATTCATCCTTCTCTTCCTCCTCCTCATCATCACTTTCTTCTTCCTCACCTTTTCGTTGCCAACGTTCAATAGTTCCGTCAATTTTCTAAACAATTGCTTTTCACTTTCAGAAAGAACAGCAGTCTTCAAGTCTTGAATCGTACGATTCTTCGGAAATTTCAAATATTTCCGTGAATTGGTTCAGAAAAATGGCTAAAGAATAAAGTACGTTGGTAGAATCAGGTTTGAAAGATAACGAAAATGAATTTTTGATTTGATCTGCTACAATTGTCTTTTGATTTCGACCATGTCTTGTTGGTGGCCTCTCCACCAATTGCATTTGTTTCGACAGCGCAACTAAAATAGGCAATGTTAAAGTTAGTAAAATGAAAGCTAATTTGCATAAACTCAAGAAAACATTAACGAGAACTTTGCCTTCTTGTTATCTGTACAGATAAATAACATGATAAAATGATAAATAACATAAACAGATAAATAACATCATGACAAATCTATCACTCATATTTGCAAAAGAAAATCAAGACTGCAAACAATGACCTTTCTGAATTACTTTTCCTTCTTTGGATCGAATTCCTAGCATTTCATCAAGCATATCATTATATCTGCTACTATGTCCATTTTTCATCGTGATATTTCTTTAAATGCTAAAAATCAAAAGTTTCGGCAAATTTTGTTGATATCTGTGAGAAGTCAATATAAATTAATAATTTTTTTGGGGTTTCTGCAATCAATGTCTAAATCATAAATGAAAAGATATCATTTTTAGCGAAAAGGTTTAAATCAGAATCAATATAGAATTCCTCAATGTTCTAGTTCTTTTTCAAAGAATAAAACTTATCTATGGAAACTGAAAATGACTTAAAGTTTTCAAAAATATCAAAAAAGTCAGAAAATAAATTCAGAAAATATCGAAATCATCGTTAAATTATCAAGTAATTTTCGAATTAATAGGTAAGTAGGTCACCAATTCGCCAAATTTACACTATTGTATGTGGTACAGATTTTTAAAGAATAGTAGTCTATTTGGAATCTTAAGAAAATTAGCGAAATCCAGATGGCTCTTGAAACCTTCAGATGTTCACAATTCGGAGAAAATCTGAGGGGTGAAAAGATTGGAAATATCGAATGATAACAAGTCGAAAGGAAAGTTGGTAATTATATTCTTCAAAAAGCTCTATGCTATAACCATAGCAACCAATGGACGCTTTGGAAGTTGAATTTTTAAAATCTTATGACGAAAATGCGGTCTAATATATTTTATTGATTGTTGAACCATTTAAAAGATTTCTAACAGTCGTATGTGGTGCATTATTTTGAGGATTAATGGTCCGTTTAGGAAGCGCCAAATTTAAAAAAATAGTGAGATCCAGAAAAGGACAGTTTTTGAAATCTTTATGTTTTTGGAGTGATGATGGTCAAATGCGTCATTACACTAAAAATTGCGGTGACACAGAGCGTTATACAAAAATTTTATTCCCAATTAAACACTTTAAAAGTAATGCCTGCAATAACAGGATTTATTGCCGCTGGATAGTTTCAAATAGTAAACACAAGCATTAATAATTTAACAAAGAAATTGTGCATCCACACGAAGATTATTATCAGGCTAAGCAATATTAATAAATAATTCCAAAGGCATCATTTGCTGTACATCAAAATAATTTTGCAAGACTAACATGAGGGAGATATCGACGTTCACCAAAGTACGATGGCAGTCCATTGACCTAAAATGATACATTTATTTATGATTAAATAAAAAATACTGACACATTGCTTTTTGAATTATCTTTTACGTTTTAGGAATGATATTTTTCCCTTGATTTATTAAGACTTTTGCTTAAGACATCCTCAAAATTGAGACGGTCGATAATTTCAAAATGAATTTCAGATAATAATTATCGAAAGAACTGAAAATGCATTCTTGCTGTAGAAATTCATGCTATAATAATATAAAATCTAAAAAAAGACATTACTTGTGATCCGACAACGCTATCTTCCGTAAAACTTCCACTAAATTCATAACCGCGTTCGTCGTTTTTACGATTGTAAATGTAATAAATGACAAACATAGCCAATGCCGTGAATAGTATTGCAAAAACGAATATTAGCAACAAAATAACTACCAAATCATAGCTTCCACTCCTTCAATTTTTTATTCTAACAGCTCATATTCCATCTCACAGAAATTTTGAAAGGAATTTGGCGCAAGCATTCATAGAACTTTCTGTATTTAGGATTGCAATTTTCAAAACAAAAGTTCGCGTATGCCTAGGACGAATGTAGCGCATTAAAATATCGTATGAAATTTGACAAAATTTTTTTCTAAAATTGTACTGTTCACTATATCGACATCGATGGTGGACATTGTTTATAATGATTGTCTTGATTCTAAAAACTTTGTCTCGGATATCTTACTTAAATATACGTAACGAACTGTTTAACTTCCTGCAATGCGCAACAACCGCTTGGACAGCATCCATTATAACATAAGTATGTGATCGGATTATCACTGGCCAAGTTTTTGTAATAACATAAGTAACCACCATCATCTAAAATCTTTTCTATAGTTCTCAATCTTTTTTTTAAATCAACAAAAAGTTTGTTGAAAATGATTCACTTATTCGAAATTTATTCATCAATTTAGACTGACTTGAACTTTATTGCATGCATAATTTACTTCGCTGGAGAAAGCTTTTTAAAGTCGAATCAAACTTACTGATTTTTTCATGATAGATTAAACCACTCAAATTCTTTTTAATTTCACTTGGTATTATTGAAATCAATCTAAAAAAAAAAAATCCTTAAAAAAGAAGCATCAATTGAGGACGACTTACTCAATGCTTCTTTTTTCATTCAAAATCATTTTTTCACGTCCATAATCTTATTCACTCAGACGAATAAAAACGATCTGGCCAATTTTGCTTAAGTAACTAATACCATGAATTTTTTATAAAGATTTCGGTGTGAGTGATAACCAATACGATTTTTTCTTGAACAAAGAACAGTTTTGTCAATAGACGATTATCACTGGATGGTTAACATGATTGTCGGTGATTATCAGCAGCAATGATTATTTTGCTTTGTTGACTTTCATAATGTGAAATATCAGTTTGGTAAACTGAGAGGACGCAAGTTATTTTAGTTTCAAGAAAGTTTCCAATAGGAACTCAAAAATTGATGAAGCACTCAATCAGTTACTCAAAACATTTTGATTTTGACTAAATGAGAAAAAAAACTTGCGCAGTAGTAGCACGTATCATATGAAGTTGTTCTTGTTCGCTCGATGATAAATTACTCCAACGAAAAGTCATCTTTAATAAATTAATTTCGCCTTTAAGATTTTTGATAGAGCATGAAATTCATCATTTAGAGTGATTAGATGTAGTTCCCATACTTAAGCTAGAACCAAAAAAAAAAAAAAAAAAAATTAGGCTTCAGAGATCCCAGTTTTTGGATTTTACAAAATTTGTTCGGGTAATAAAAGTAAAGTTAACTTATGTGGAATAAAGTCTCTGGAATTTATGCTTCTATCGATTCTTTCTGAATCGGATGAACAAAAATTAGTTAGACTGCCAAAGGTCATTAATAAAATAAAAAAATTTAGTATTCAACTTGCAGTTAACAAGATGTTTATCCTATGAGTAAGGCCAAAGTACCCAACTTTTCAGTCTGAGCAAACACAATAGAGTATTATAGTGAATGCAGCTCAACAAATAAGCAAAATGGAGAAATGATTGATGGAGTGATATGGTTCGATGTAAATGTATATACAATCGGGATTGGCGAATGGGTTAACCAATCAGCACGGCTATTAAGTCACCACTTCAAATTTGTTTGCTTTACGGGTTTGAATTACTTTTGTATCAACACTTCATCGCTCGACGTTCTTTCTAACATACCATACCAATATCCGATTTATTTATGTCCTTGTCATTCGTCATAGCTGTTCCTTTGTTCTTCATCATTTCATGTCCATTCTTGTATGTCTCTTTCCTCACCAAATTTTCGATTTCCAATAAATCTGTGGTATCTTTTTCACCATTCTCATCATTCTCTGTAACTTCTCAACACACACACACACACATTCTCTGTAACTTCTCAACACACACACACACATCTTACAATTAATCGTTGCAACTTCGGTCACTTAATTAAGTCCAAACACGACACGCACATGTATTACCATCGAATGTACAATAAAATTTTTGCTTTTCGAAATCCACAGAACAAATTTTAATTGTTATCCAATTCAAAATACGCACATTAAAAATGGGAGAGAATAAGTTATTTTAAATTGAATTTTTGGAACAATATACGAAATTTGTAATAAATAAAACGAGATATCATTGATTAACTTTATGTTGCTGTATGTTGATCAATCGGAATTTTCACCAGAAAGAGAAAAGAATTTTAATCCATGTTATAATATCTTTGCAATTTCCATCCTCGGAAAAATTTGCTACAGATATCACCGGCAGTTATACAAAGTCAATCATTATTACACATTCTGACATATGCAATGAAGAAATTATTATAATTGTCGGGAAAGCAAAATTTGAGGAAATATTGGAAATTAGTACAAATGATTTCGTTATATAACGAAGTTCTTGATATGATGAGTTTTATTTACCAAACTACGGTACATAATGAATTGAGGAATATCGTTAGTAAAATCGATAGTTTGAACTTCCCTTTAATATTAGGGAAGTTATTTGGGGATTATGGATAGTTTGAATTTCCTTTCGGAAAGTTATTTGCAGGTGTGGATAATCTGAATTTCCCTTTAGAAAGTCTGTTGAGGGTTATGGGTATTGGGAAGAGACACTCGTCGAATACTGATCGAAGGAAAGGACTAAAAGCTTTGACCGGTCAGAGCAAAGGATTTGAATGACCTGACAGCTCAAAGCAAGAAACTGAATCAATAAATGAATTTCCTCTGATTAGAACCCTTTTTATAACGAAGTTGTGACTCCATATTACTATAACAACACACAATTTACAATATGTTTATAATAGCGTAAGGATCGAAAATTTGCATACACAAAGATATTTCTATAATATAAAGAGATATAACAATTTTCCGGACAGTAACAAAATACTCAGAAGCGAGTATTGATGATGCTAATGGATCGACATCTCATAGATCAATTCTTCATCAATTTCGAAATACTGACGGAGTTTAAGAAACGAATTCCTATTGTTCAGAATCCAAATTATCTGGTCTCAACGCGAAAATAAGTGGTCGGTAGCTTGAGTTAAGCGGATCGCTACGAACAATCAACCATATATGACTGATTTCTACAAAATTGGCTTAGTTTGACGTAATTGGTTGGGTATCTATACGTTGGCAGAGAGACGCGCAGATTGTTAACTTACACCGGAAATTTAAAAGTAAGGAGTTGAAGATACACAGTTGAACAATTCTGAATATCTTGAAGATTTTTTTTCGTTGAAAGCACTGGAAGATATTTTGGTAGAAATAGAAAGAAGGGATTCACGTAATTAATAACAGCATGACAGAAATTGCCAATGTTTGCGAAATAACAACGGTAGAATATTAAGGATTCATAAGATTAATGCTAATTTGAGTTATTCACTTGAACGATAAGAGAAGTTAGCGATGTTTTGGTTGGAATGTTCAGTACTAAATAAATCCGAGTTACAGAAGGCACGTGCCTTCTAATTTGTAATTTCGCGTCATATTGTTGGTTCTTAACTTAATGTTTATAATTATTGCATCCATTTTTTGTTGTTATCAAAGGAACTTAGTCAGTAGATTGAAAAAAGAGCTTTCTCAATTCTGATGATGATGATATCGTTCTGCTAAAGACTGAAGATGCCATTGAATTTATTTGGAATAGGCGCCGGAGGTGTGAAATCACAACAGCTCGATAACTCTTCCCGAGGTTCATGCTTTATTTCTTACTTTTTGCCATTTTTTTTTTTTTGTTTTCATATTGCTTGAAGTATTCAGAAATCTGTTTATCAAGAAGTTAGGTTTGGAAGGGTTGGTTCTAGCAACATTGGGTGAAGCGTATAACAAGTATTTTCAAGTTTTTGAATGTGTAATTTTCAGTTGCTTAAAGGAAAATAGAAAGTATCATTACAGTCTTATCTAGTGATAACAGTTCCATCTTTTGTTATTTGTAGTACCGTAAATCAGTTAATATTTTATCTCTTGTATATTATTTTAGAGTGATGCTTTTCCTTTTCATTTCATTTTTAAAGACTATGGAATATTTTATTTATATTAAAATTAAATCTCATTTCATTCATCATCTTTTTATTTCTTACAAGACATATTCTAATATCAGCTTCTTTTCTTTTTCCAGGAAACGCTGGCACATCTGATGGGAAAGATTGGCGTGGCTCCGTTGTAAAACTTCCTAATCACACTGTTACGTTGGAAAAAAAACTTGCTGAAGGTAAACTATAAAATTTTGTTGTGGAATCCTTTATTGTATTTTCAATATTCTCTTTCTTACCAATTAGGTGGATTTGCGATTGTATATTTGGCAAGCGATAAGCAAGGACGTCATTATGCTCTTAAAAGGCAGTTTATTAGTGATGATGTTCGGCAGTTGGAGGCATGTCGAAGAGAATGTCGCATTATTGTGAGTTTTTTATGTCACCAATTGGTGAGATTTCGGCTTAAAATGAACGCGTATTACACAACATATTTAACTCTCAAACTCGATCAAAGCAGTTTTTTTACTCTGATGAGTAGTATTTATGTTGATTTCTATTTATAATCACTGTATACTGTGCATTATCAGTAGGAAGATTTCATTACTCAGATCTAAAGTAATCATGTAATATTCCTTCAAAATGGATGATGAATAACTCTGATTTATTATGACGATTTTTGCAGTTACTGCTGATATAAAAATAAACATAGTTTTCGTATTTTGCTTGAAATAAATATTTTACGTATATAGTTGAGTATTTAAAATTTGGAGACATTTGCAATTATATGATATATGCTTTTAGAGTTGCTTAGCGGGACACAAAAATATTGTTTCGTACATAGACCATATGATATTGAAGAATAATTGTGGTGTATACGAATGTTCGCTTCTTACTACTTATTATAAAAGTTTGCTGATTTTCGTTAGAAGTCTTTCCATTTTCATCCCATTATTTAGATAGCTTTGTTTAGCGCTTCCTAAAAAATTGTTTGTATGTCTATATATTGTAAAACCGCAAAATATTAGTTTAGAAATAGAGTCTTGCTTGTTTGCAGGCAGTGTATTGCAGCTGATGAATGAGCGACATTTAACAGGACGATGTCTTTCGGCAAATGAAATTTTGAAAATTTTTTGCGACGTGTGTGAAGCAGTTGCACGATTGCATCATTCTCAAACTCCAGTGATTCACCGCGATTTAAAAGTACAATTTTATTGCTATTTCATCCAAATAAAAATAAGAAATACTAAATCAATTTTTCTTTTTATTAGTTTTTTTTTTTTATTTATTGCAAAATTAAAGGCTGAAAATGTTTTGATCGATGAACATCGCCCTGGTGCACCAGTATATGTTCTATGCGATTTCGGAAGTGCTACGACAAAGGTTACTTTTTTGACTGTTTATTATTTATTCATCCCTTTATTGTTTTTAAAATAGTTTTAAGGCTTTTATTTTTTCGAAAAATGAATATTTTGTGCTGAACAGCTCAATGAATCATGCATACTTGTCAAATTTTTAATTATTAGTGACTTAGTATTTTACAAAAGTTAAGGAATTAAGTCTTTAAAGATGAAATATAAGATGCTCATTTTGTTTTCTTCTCAAGGTTTTATCATCAGATACACAATCACTGCAATTTATTGAAGAAGAGATTCATCGCTATACGACACTAGCCTATCGAGCTCCTGAAATGATAGATATTTATTCTGGAAAGCCTATTGGTTTGTTTTTTCTGAATAAATTTGATTCGTGTGATCAAGAGCACGTTGTATTAATGATATTTGTGTTGCACTCCCTCGGAAAAGCTTATTATTTTCTGAATTTTAGGCACAAAGATTGATGTATGGGCGCTCGGTGTCATGCTCTACAGACTTTGTTTTTTTAGTCTTCCTTTTGGTGAAAGCTCACTTGCAATTCAAAATTGTTCTTATAATTTTCCCGTTGAGCCTAATTATCCGGAAGAGTTACGTGCCATCATAAGTAAATTCTTTTACTTTTATCGACGAGATTTAAGTTTACAGAGATTTAATACATGAAATTTTTTTAAATGCTCAAATTCTGTTCGAATGATTATATTATGATATTTTATTGTTAAGAAAATCTTATCATGCGTTCCATCTTTACCAATAAGAAAGTAAGGCGAAAATTTTCCTGTTGGAAAAACCTCAATTTTTAGTTATATATATATTTTTTCTTTGACACATGCATTTCGGAACATGTTAAAGGATTTGAAAGATGTAGACAATTAATTCACTTGTTGTAGTTTAGAGGTACTTCTTGAGCCGGATCTTGTTCGTCGTCCAGATATCTATCAAGTTTCAACTCTTGCCTTTGAAGCTGCTGGACAGCGCTGCCCAATCGGTAATTTAAATGTACGTTAATTTATTTAATACGATGATTATTTGTCATGAATTTAATACCAATGGAAATATACCTCTTTCAGTCATTGAAAAAAAAAAAAAAAATGCTATTTTCCATTAGGACATCTAGATGATTTAATCGTTGTAGCTGGAGATAGAATTACTAATTCGAAAATAATGCATGACTATACATATATTTAAAATCTGCGGAGTTCAAATATTAATTGAGAGATTTATGCTTCTCACATTGTGAAAAGCTGCTGAAAATATTATATTCAGACAAGTCATTTACTATCACTAATTTCCTTTATATTAGAACTGATTTTTTTAGAAGGTTCCAGCGCTACGTCTAATTGATGCCATGCGAAATTTGCATCACGAAGAAGTCAATACAACTACAGTTGCATCTACGTCAACACGCACTTCGGCGTTTACTGATTTTGATAGCCGTGTTGCACCGAAGAAAATAGCTACTTCCATTAATCCAAGACTGAGACCAAAACCATATAACAATGCAGTTCGTTTGAATTTGGACGACTCCAGTTCACATTTGCTGAATGTAAGTAAGGTTCACTTCGCCATTAGTTTTTATAATTCCATTGCATTAATTAGTATTTTGATATTGATATCTTTTTTGTAGGTGCCAATCAGTAAGCAACAGAACAGTTCATCTCATCCAGAAATCGATTTTCCAAATGCAGGTATTCAAATTTTCCGTTATTAGTAATGCTCGCAGTCTTGTTTTCATCTTTTTTTTAGTTTGTAGCTTTATATCTATTCTTTGATTTATCACTCCTTAAATTTTCGGTTATTTTTTTGTGTTACAAAAGAGACTAATGTATAAAAATCGGTACGTGAAATATGCAATAATTTATTGAATTCTGAATTAAAATGACCTACTCGCTCTTTCAAGACTTTTCATTTGTTAAGAATCTTCACGGAAATCCTCTTGCGGTATTGCAGAGGAACATGGCACTGAAACTCTGAAATCAAGTGCATTCAGGTTGTTTTCTTATTTTTATTTACAGGGCTTTGATCTTAAACGTTTTGTTTTCTTTGAATGCAATTTTTTTTATCTTTTGATGATGCTATTATTCTATGTGCAATTTCACATGGATAATTATATAAGATAGTGCACATCATCATCCCAGCATAATCCAAAAAAAATCAGTATTCAATACTGACTAAAAGAATCAGGATCTCTGTATTATTAGGATACTTGTCAGCTGATGAATCAATTGAGATGGTTTAATAACTAGCATCACAAACTTCTGGCAGTGTATTGATCATATCCATCATCAGTCATATCCACCATTCAATCACTACATCATCAAATGATGTGCTGTTTGATAATAATCTTTCTTATCATAAGTCCATCGTATCAATGATATATATTGAATTTGTCTTTTAGACCATACAGTGCTTCAAGCGAGAGCAATACCAAGGTTGTGATTGCAGGATTTAAAGCTGAACCCTTTGAGACAGTAGCTGTAACTGTTGCTTCTCCTGTGAATTTACCAGTGGAGGTCTGTTTAGCACAATAATTTTGGTGGTTCTAATGTTTTCATAAAAAACAAGCTAATTAGCATGTGATTTCAGAATGATGACATATCTTGGAATCCATTCTTAATTGCACCATTCAACTCACAAAGACATAGTTCAGCTACTTTGCAGAATGCTGCAATGGATGACCATAGTTTTGGACATTGTTTTGACAGATTACCGAGGCATTTAAAACATTTCATTTCAAGTAATTTAGATTTCTCTTGTTTTATGATCGACTTTCTTACTCAGTGGTCAGAGACCAATTCTCGAAGATCAAATTTTCTAAGATTAATGTTGAACAGTTTTCTAAGATTAATGTAGTTTTTCGTTTATTGTTCACATTAGGTCATGCAAACTTTCTTTGTTCAATCTCATTCATTCAGTTTCTTAATTTTTCAGCCATTTTTTACATGAGCATACTAATGTTCTTTAGTTTACTCGATTATTTTTTAAAGGCAAAATGGAGGAAGAAGATGCAAATTTAGAAATTGATGAAAATGATCCATTCGCTGCAGCACCAATTCATCGTTATCAAATGAGGTTTGTTTATGGTTAATTAGAGTTTTTCATTGCTTTTAGCTAAGATATTGGCACATGGGGTTTTTTAATGTTTTCTCCCCTACCAATCGCCTCACTTTCGGCACATGCTTATTTGTTGTGAAATATGATTTAACACTTGTGATCTAAAGCTCAACACTTCAAAATACCATTTTTTTTTTTTATCGTTTTACCTTGCGCTGTGACTATTGAGTGGAAATTATCTTCAAAGTATCTATTTAAACAATTTTTAATTCTCAAAATCCACTATTAATAGATTTACAGTTTCAGGTTTATTGAAGAAGTTTCCAGAATGAAAAGTACAAGTAAGTATTCTATTCTCACATCTCGCCGCATTCTAATTTGTACATAATTGATCGCTTTTGTTGTGTCACTCGATTTCTGAATCTAAAATCAATTAATGAATTCTGAAATCATGCAAGTAGTAATTGTGAAGTTAACGAAATAAATTTAAATAAAGTTCTTAGATTGTTATGTAGGAGAGTTTTTGACGAAGAATCGCAATTTATTCAAAAATTTACAGGTTCACCGCAGGAAAAAAGTCAATCAAATGGTAGTGCAATCCAAGACGCAGGTGTTAGTCATGAAGTTCTTTTAGTATCTTGAACTAGCAATAACAAACTTTGAATATTCCGTTTTTATTGCTTGTTTTGAGAATAACGTTTAGAGTAAATAAATAATTTTTATTCAGCATTTGGCTACTACTTAACAGATTTGCAATGAAAACTTCGAGCTTGCGAAAAATGGGAAAGTTTAACATACCATCACAGTAAGAAATGTTAGCTGTATGTACATTTCTGGTAAAAAGTTCTTTACGAAAATAAATTTCAAGATAACAAGGCTTCGAGATGTCATTTTTCTTGGTTCAGCTAATAAAATTGAAAATAAGAAAAAAAATAGAATTGAAAGTAGAAAAAATTGAAATTTAGGTTAAGAACCACTCAATATATTAACTTACATCATTCTTTATGGGACTTTATTCGCAGCTTATTTGTATTCGTATGTTCGTTTTGGTTGGTTTGATTGATTAGTATCTTTCAAATATGCAAACTTGCTCGGTAAATGTAGAACTTGCTTGCCATTTAGGGTGTTTTTTTAATTTTAATTTCAGATTTGAAAGAATGAGGAGTGCATTAGAAAAAAAAAAAACCAATTTATGGGGGAATTACAATCGTAAACAATGATAGTATGTTAATAGTGAGTGGCTTGCGGCACTTGTCATTTTATTTGTCAAGCATTATAAAAGAATTGTTGGTAATAAAAATGCCATTGCTTTCAGTTAAGTTGACCTCCAGTAGATATTAAGCAGAATCCTGACCTTAATATTTATAGTTCTTCTAGCGAAATCATGGGAAAATGTTAATTTGGTTCCTAAAATTTTAAAGTCAATATTGTGAGATCAGAACTTTTCAGTCTTAAGGAAGAAGATTGTTACAAGTTTGTACATTAACTTGAATTTTCATATTTTGAGGAAATGTAAGGAGTCGCTTCAGCGAAAGGTGTCCTGTAAAATGAGAGTAAAGCCACTAAAGAACGCCAACATTATCGGCTGAAATTAAAAGGCCTGAGTTTTCCGATGTATTTAGTATTTCTTGAATTTATACAATCAGATTAATTAGCATCCCATATCCTAATTTATCTGCTATTTACTTAGCACTTTTGAAGCAGATTAATTGCTAATTTCAAGAATTTCGAGAATCTGTGATTTTGTTTTCCTTTTTTTGCAATTCATTCGATCCTGATACCATATAGCAAGTTTCTTTATTCGCTCAAAATATGATTAAGAAATTGGCATATTCTGACTTAGTCACAGCATTCTTTCTTTGTTTGAATTTTGTCCACACTTTTTTGTCTCGAATTCACAGAATTCGTCTTATGCTTTAATTGAATTTTATTCAGAATTTCTGGAGACCTTGAAATTCTTAAAATCCCATTTCGTAATTATTGAAACCGTAAGGATTTTTCATTTAAGCGTTGCAATGTCATGCAGTTAAGAATCTTTTTTTTTTAAATTAAAATATGCAAAATTTGAATGTTAGACACATTTTCAGACAAATATCCACTAATTAGTAAATACACAAGACATCAAGTACATTGTATACGAAATAGAAAGTTTATATACAGTAAGTCAAGTTTTTGTCACTGAAAATTTCGAGAGCTACACGCATGTATATTATTTGAAATAACAGAATCTTTGTATGTCTTTAAAATCCGTTATCTTTGGGATAAACTTTTATGCTTTTCAAGGGTATGAAAGGTCGATTAAGTTACTAAGAAATTTTTCTTTAATTTAAATAAATGTATAATAACAAGAAAGAAAAAAAAAAAAAAAAAGGAAAGAATCACGAATATGTCGTAATAACTTCTTTGCCTGTTCCTCGTATGAATAAAATACGAGGGATTTTGTCAGACAGTACTTCTAGGTAGTGCATGTAATCGTCAAGACCTGAAATATTTTTAAACGTTTTTTAATTATTAAAAATTGGTCTGACTGTAAACATTTTGAACATGAAACAAAGGAAATGTTTAACACACATGATAAGATGTTTTCAAGAGTATCCTTTGGTATGTTATATGTGATGTAATATGAAGTGATGTAAAAGCATACGCCAATTTTAATTACATACCTTCTCTAGCAACAGGAGGCTTTGGTAAATTGAGCAGAACCAGTTGACTATCAGCAGAATTTGCAAGAATCATTTCATTCAATCGAACTGCTGTATGCATTTTCCGCACCTGCAATTTTCGAAATGATTAATCGATCTTTAATTTTACTACGAAATAATGAGCATTCATTTCAGATGAATTTCCACACGAACGTGACAGTTTAGCATCTAAGTTCTACGATGGCTAACCTGTAATATTTTGATAATGAACAGTAGAAGATTTGGGCTTATTCAGCGTGTAAGTCGTTAGCAAAATTTGCGAGTTGGGATTATTTACTCCAACAGTTTTTTTAATTTTAAATTTAGCAGATATGTTTTCTGTGCACCTGCAAATACTTAATATTAAGAAAAATAAATTGTTAACTCAACATAATACGTACTTTTTTCCTGTCGAGCATTCTGAATTTTTTATCGCGATCATCTTTGTCATCTCCTCCCACAATTTCATTCTTCGATTCTGCTATTGTCACTCGCCTGTTACAAAGGAATTTATATAGAAATAAACTATACACGTGAACACTTTAGCTATTACACTTTACTGTTTAACGGAGGAAATGTGGAAATTGGTGAGTAATTGAGGAAATGGAAATGAAAATTTGAAAGAAATTCATGAGAAGAATGTGAGCAGTCACTTTTCATCATGATTTGATGACATTTTTTCAGAAGATGACGCTGTTTTCTTCATCGATGATACTTTTTCTTTTGATGACATCGACATTTCCTCATTATCATCATCACCGTTTTTATCATCAGTTTTCGTCTTCGTCTCACTGTCTGTATCGTTATCATCACTATTCAGTTTGTCATTTTGCTTCATTTCTGCCAAGACCAACGGCTGAATGTTTCGAAATTTAATTAAAATCAAATTTTATTTTCAAATTTATCTCGACTTTCAGGAAGATGACATATTTCTTACCGATATTTTATTTAATTTTTTTTTTATGTCGTACATTTCCTGCATATATCGAGTTCTTTCCTCCATGAGAAGTGTTCTTTCGAAAGCGTTCTTTGAAATTTTGGGATCTGATAGTTCTATGACCTGGCAACATATCATATGATCATTATGAAACAAAAATCGAGATTATGAAAATGATCTTTTTTTTTGAATGTTAAAGTATTTTAAGATTGAAATTTTTTTTAAAATATATTTGAAAATTTTAGAATTTCTTTGTTAAACTAAAATTTCCTGTTCTTACCCGTCAATATATTAACCAAATTTCAAAGCTTTTTATCAATGGACTAAATAAAATCAAGAAAATTTTATCAAAGCTCAAATTTAGTCAGGAACCAAAATTTAAAATTCTAAACCATATTTTTGTTTTAGACTAGCACCCGCAAATATATTAGGCGCTTATCATAAAATAAACTCAACAGGAAAATTTGCATATTGAAATGCGCCTGATTTACCATTATTCTGGCATCAATCCTTAGCTGATAAACATATCTCTGGAGATCTGCTTGTAGCTTTGTATTATTATCCATTTCTTGCGCAATTGCTATCACACGAAGTTTGCATCCTCGCCACACCTTTGAATAGAAATTACCGTCTAATGCTGCTGCTGCTAATCGATGATTTTAAAATCATTACATAATCATATAAATTACCAAATTGATCGGGAAAAAAGTTCAAAAAAATATTGATCCAGTAACCAAGTGTTGAATATATTCGATTCTCTTGAAAACTTTTGCCACATTAAGTAATTTTATACAAATCTGCAGATAAACCATAAGCAACTATACTTTGCTTTGAGTCAATAAATAAGCGATAAGTATGCATAAACCACCGTCTTGTACAATCCAGTACACATCAATAGTACCAACAAGACGAATAGCCGAAACTGGGAAGTTAACAATATCTTTAGCAACAACAAGACACATATCTGTTGCAACACCTGCGTGCAATTTATCTATAAATTTAGACATTTTAAGAAGTTAAATAACTTTTCCATATTTTCAAAAAAGTTAAAAATTTTAAAATTTCTTCGGATTATATACACTTCTAAAATATTTTTAAACAAACCATGTTTGAAGTTTCTACTATTATAGTAAAATTTACCGGTGAATGTATGATATTCCGAATCAATAGCTTCAGCCGAAGAAGAGGTTGTGTGAACAGGCCAACTTAGCAGAAGCGTATTTGGTCGTAATCCACCCATTCCGACACTTTGAATTAACGTTGAAACACTTCCTCCAATCTACACCAAATTTTCCATTTATTTTGGTTGATAATTATGGAATTTAGAACAGGTAGATCCTTGATGACAGCCATTAACAATGATTTTAAAAGAAATGGATCAAACGGTTTCATGAGAAGTTCAAATATAACAGCACTGATTACTGGAAAATCTCAGATTGATAACATAAAAAAGTTGTACACTTACTTGTGTTTCGCCGTATACCAATGTTTTTGCAAAACCACGAAGTCTGATTTGATTCATATCGAATTCCATTCGTGCTTTTACCTGGTTTATTTATTCAAGATCACGAAACTTTACTAGAGCTTTGATTTAACCCCCTTCTTCGAACCAATAAAATGGCTATTCTATAAACTTTCAAGCTTAAAACTCTTCCTTTCATCGAATTTACGAAAAGCATACAACAGGTTCAATGCCTTAGCTTATAAAGCGAAGAACACACCTCTTCCGCTTTTCTTCGATCATCGATAAGTAGAGGATTGCCACGTATGAATGCTACAACAATAGTTAAGCCACGACTAGCTTTAAGTTGGGATGCGAAATTGATCAAATTCAAATAGCGCATATCAACAAGTTCTTTGGACCAAGGCATTGATAAAAGCAACAGTAACTGCGGTCTAAAATAATATCACAAATAACAACTAATTGTTTCAAAAATTTGATTAGAGGAAATAACTATAATGTAACAGTTGTATGAATATGAAATATACTTGTTATAAAATATAAAATATTGAATCTGTAATTAAATTTGAAAATTATAACAAAAAACTGTACCGAAAATTCTTTGGATGTGGATCTTTCTCACTAATTTTCATCAACGAATATTGCGCGGTTGTTAAGGCTAAACCACGGATTCCATCGCCCCATTCCTTCTTGGCACTGGAAAACATTATTAGAAGCTAAAATATATGATAAATAAGGCTCAACAATGCTCGAATTCTGATTCGTCATTCACCTTTTTTTCTGAATTCTTCCTTTCCAACTCCTAATTGAGGAAAAAAGTAATCTAATAAATTACCCCTTCCATTCGACATATTTGTATATAGCAAGACAAAGCACACATGAAACAATTGCATAGTCCCAATGGGTGCTAAACATAATAAAAAAACAAAGTCCTGCGCCAAGCAATGCTAAAGACCTGAAATTTAAAAAAGTGTGGAAATCAGTCTTTTTTTTTAAAAAAAATTTTTGCCGAAAATACAACAATGGAGGTATTCTGTATTAAACAACAAATTAAATTTCGGATTTTTAAGTATTATAGAGCGAGATAACCACTTGGTTAGTATGTTAGTGTCGTACCTCATGATCGCATACTTCACGCTGAATGTGAGTGGTATTCAGCCACTCAAAAAAGTTGAAAAAAACTGAAAACTCCAGTCGTTCAATCTAGTACGAGATTCAGGACGATGTGGCATTGTGTTTCATTATCTTTTCTAAATTTTCAAGAAATTGTTCAATGATGTTATGTTTGCCTAATATTTGTTACCGTTAGCCTTAACCAAGCTGAGTGCTTTGAGTTAGATTTCTTGCGACTAGTTAGAAAGCAATTTTCCTCAATTTGTTATGCTAACCAGTGGTAGAATTTGAATCGTGGTCTCCAGTTCGGTGCACCGAGAAGTGAGTGCAATGCACAGATCAAATTCACAAATGCGTAACACATCAGAAAGAAGAAATCAACTACAGCAGCTATTTGATCCATTGCTCCCATTAATATGGCTAATTCCGCTATTATAATCGTTATTAGCAATCTATAAAAATACGACATTTAGAATTCACTAAATAATTCATTCCGTGTCAAGCATATTGGCAATATCATTATTGAAGTCGTAAGGGTCGCAGCTAACAAGCGACAATTTAATAACATCCGCTATGAGCTAATTTTAATAGTGAAATGATAAATACCCTTTAAATGGTTCATTTTTGCTCGTAATTTTTGCAAATGGTTTCAAAATCGGTATTACATCATCTTTAGCAATTGATTGCAGGAGCCGTGGCGCACCTTAAAAAAAATCATACGCAAAAATTATCTTCCAAGATCTTGCAGATTACTTCCGAAATATTTATTTGCAATTCATTTTCGAAATTTAAATTACATAAAACTATTAAATTTAATAAATCATTTTAACTTGAAGGCTAGAAATTATTGATTTCATAGAACTCGCTTTATCCTTACATTTTTACAATTATAAAAATTGAAGAGGCAAAGCTAAATTCTTCAACGTTACATATATAATGGTATCAAATACACGAGTATTAACATCTCACAATATTATCTAAAGTTTTAATAAAGAAACACAAACATAAGAAATCAATTTAGAAATGAAATTTTGAAATCCTTAAAAAAAAATCGTCCGAAATTTTACAGTTTGCTTTCAGAATATTTATTTGCAATTCATTTTTTAAAATTTAAATAGCATAAAACTATTAAATTTAATAAATCATTTTAACTCGAAGGTAAAAATTGATTGCTTTAATTAGAAAAACGTTCGAACTTACTACAAAGACACTGGAGAGCTGCACCAAATGTCGATAGAAAGGATCCGATCAGTAAAAGCCATTCTGTTGGCCAGGCTAAATTAGCAACGATCATGCCACCACGTAATGATTGTCCATATCTGCGCAAATTTTTATGATTAAAAAAGCTTTTCTCGCAAAAAAATTTAGTTAAAATTAAAAAAAAAAATCTTCCTTTTTCAGTCGAGCTATTTAAAAATAAAATAAGAAAAATATTCTTAAAAAAATTTCTCCTGATACATGAATTTTTCAAATTTGGGTTAAATAAAAGTCAATTTTTGAAAAGTCGAGTAAAAAAAAAAAAAAAAAAACAAACTTGTCTCTCAATACAGCACCATCAATCGTTGCACCAAAAACCAAAGCAAGCGAGAAATAGATGAATGATGTCGTCAGTTGAGCAGCAATAGTACCAGCTGGTATTGACAAATTCGGATTCTTCAAATCACCTACAAGTAAAATTTCAGCAATAGGTTATACTAATATAAGCTTTAGCTTTGAAGAACTGAAACTTGGAAAAACTCAAAGAAGTAATTATTTAATACTAAAATGTTCAGTTGAAATGATTTATAAATTATCATTTCTTTAAAACAAACCGCTCATATTAGCACCGGTCAGAATTCCAGTAACTGCTGGGAAGTAAATAGCAAGCAACACAAAAAATGTTGTTTTAACATCTTGGAATACTTCTACATTTCGATCAGCTGATTTTCCTTTTAGATATTCATTTTTGCCAGCATAATTTGATCCCAAATTATCTAGAATTTAATTTTTTTTTTCCAATATCAAAAATTTAAATTGATATTTGTTCTGTTGCCAAATGAATTTTTTATTTGGTTGAAAGCAAAAATGTTTATTGAAATTCTAATTTCTATTCGAAATTATCAGCAAATTACCGATAAAGGCATTGCTTCCAAATCCTGGAAAGGCATTGATGCAACGTAATTCATTTTGTATGAATGTTTCGGAACATTGACCATTTGGACAAAAATAGTTTAGCAATGGCCCACTGTAACAAAATTTATTCACTTATGGAAATAAAACAAAAGAATTTAATATTTGAAACTCAGGAAAAAATCAAAGAAAATTGAAAATTAAGTTGAAAAATTATTGTAGGAAAACTAACGGCACAGAAGAATTACAGTAATCGCAAATATTAGAAAGCGGAACATCATCAGGTAGAACAACCCGTGCTTGTAACAAATGATCGCCCAGCATACAAACACTAAGTCAAGAAATATAAATGAAAAAAAAAAATTAAAATAAACGAAATCTAAGCATTTATTTCTACCAAAATATTGATCGCTCAATCACTCCTTGTTGAACGAGAAATTCGGATCGAAATTCAAATGTGCAAAAATTAAATTCAAATCTTTTATAGCTATCCTTTGTTTTAGCTATAAACCTTATATCAAAATATCAAACAGCCCGAAGATTCAGTGCAGCTCGTGTTGCTATAATTTTAACTGTATGTTTTAATTAGTTTACTGATTATCTGCTGCTTTAATATCAATTTTATGATGGAAAAATTTCCAAGCTTCGCCTCAAACAATAATTATTTCAATTCAAAAAAAAAAAAAAAAAAATGGGTTTTTAGCAGATAAGTTTATGATAGTACTTTTTTGAAATTTTAAAACATACTGCTGTGCATCAGATGGTACAATTGTTTTTTCGATTCCACCAGCGTAACAAGCCAAGATTGATAGGATAACACAAAATAGTGATATCTTTAATTGTTTAGCAAAATAAAATCAAGATTAGAAAATTTTTTGCTTTTTCTAAAAATTTTAATTTACTAAATTTTCTGCATATAGAAAGAAAATTATTAACTCAAAGAAAATATAATCACCGGTGCGAAGAGCTGAACGAATTTAACCCCCATCGCAACAATCGCAAATTCCAATAATAACAAAATGGTGGAGTAAAATCGCAAGTTATGCGACATCCAACCCATCAATCCTGGAAACTTGATCTGTTTTGCAAGCATAATATTTGTCATGTACAAATTTCTTGATGTTACGCTGGAAAAATTACCTGTATCTGAATGAACTTCTGTACCACCGATTGTCAAACCAGGAAATATATAGAGCTGAAATTAAACTAAGATTTAAAAGTAAATTCTTCGCCTCATTGATACTTAAAGTTTCTCGGGATTAAATCCAGAAATCATTCATAAAATTGAAAATTTGCCTGAAAATTTAAGTTTGTTGGGATCAGATAAAAACTTAAAAACTTTAGTGGTATAATCTGCTGTAAAGAGAAATTTCCTACCAGTAATATTTCGACACCACCGACGAGATACATTGCTGTGGCAACAGTGTTAGCCAAATAAAATAGTATGCCAACAGCTGAGCCAAATTCAGGTCCAAGATTCCGTGAAATCATGAAATATGCACCTCCACTTTCTACGACACCATTTGTTGCTATTGCTGATAAGCTTACGCTGGTCAAGAATGTCTACAAATTTGATTGATATTGAAGAATTTTAAGGCAAATAAATGATTGTCACAATTGTAACAACTTTGGTTCAACAAAGAAAAGTAATGCATGAGGTACCCTAAATCATGTTCTACTTTTGATTACTCTTTGATTTCTGACACTTGGATATATCGACTTTTGCTTTTTATTCATCATGGGAATAGGTGATGATTTACAAACAAATTTAACAAAAATTCGAAAGATGAGTGGCATAAAATAAGTTTCAGTAAATTTGAATCTTGTCAAATTAAAAAATTTGAATTTAACAAGATTTGAACAGTGGTTTTAATTATTTCATCTTAATTTACACTTTATTATACTCCAGATCGTCGGTATTTATTTTATCATCGACTTCCTCCTTAAAAAAAATAACAACTAACACAAAGGCAGCAGATAAGCAATAGAAAGCAAGTTTGAGCAATGCCAGCAATACCGACCATCCAAAAAAGACGTATGAACATAGTTACACCAAGGATATGCTGGATTGTTGGTAAATAAACACCCAGCATAACACCAAGTTCAGCCTAAAAATGCAACATTTCTTTCTTATTGAACAATGATAATTAGTAGGAAATTGTTTGAAGTCATACTGATAAAATTGATCAAATTGCTAAAATTGATCAGTCATACTGATAAATTGATCTTTTGCGTAAAATTATGACTGTATTTCTGTGAAAAATTTATTTTTAAGTAACCTGAATTTTTTTATAGAATTTACACGAATTAATAATTACATTTTTTCAAGTTCAAAAGATTCTATTAAAATTTTCTTACCTTTGCATGCTTGCTTTTTTCACGTTCTACTGGGCCTGGTGTCGTATAACCTTTGAGGTAGGAACTAACGAAAGGTTCACTTGGCTCTTCGAATAAAGCCAAGTTATTTCCGCTTGCGCTGATGCTTTTTCGTGCTTTGAATGAATCCCATAACATAGAAAAACGACGGGAATCATCTACAAGAATGATGCTA
This sequence comes from Onchocerca flexuosa, assembly GCA_002249935.1. Lineage (NCBI taxonomy): Eukaryota > Metazoa > Nematoda > Chromadorea > Rhabditida > Onchocercidae > Onchocerca > Onchocerca flexuosa. Next base: position 116,964 of record KZ271551.1, read on the forward strand.
AGATGCGAAAATTAGATCTTATCCAATATCGGCCATGATATATTTATTACAAAATGTATAATAATAGAAGAAAAGAAACAACCTTCCTTATCAAGTCCGATGAAAATACTTCCCTGACGAGCTTTATTTTTCCCAATATTATCTTGTCGAATCTCTCCATCTCCAGTTGTTGCATTTACACTGCAAGAATCTCATATGAAATTCTTAAAATTGAGAAAGAAAAAGTTGTATGGATGATTTTATGCATTTAACATGTCATGTCAACTGTTTTGAATATAAATTCTACTTCCATCTTCTGAAGAAATTGAAATTATGACAGTTCAGCTTTTCAAATCATTTAAGAAAAAAATGAATAAAAAATTTCAATAAATTGTAACACTAACTAAATTTGAAAAAGTGGAAAAAATTTATGCATTTTTTTGATAACTTTTCGAAATAAATTTTGGGATAATTAAAAAAACAACAAAAAAAAAAAAAAGAAAGAAAATCTAATTTTGGAGTGTAAGAAAATGGAATTTGTATGTTAAACACTCAGCATTTGATTTTTTCAATTAGTTTCCAAAATTTCTTGTAATCCGGTGATGCAAGCAATGAATTTCTCGCCATAGCATACGAATTATTTGCCATTATGAAAAGCAAAAGATGTTTATCACAAACCTTGCATCAATAGCAGTATTATTATTTGGATTAGCCACTGCTGATTGATCTTCCCGGGTGATTTCTTTCTTCATCAAGTTTAGAACTTTCTGCAACGGCTCCCTCCTTAAAAACATGCAGACGATCGTACTAATGGCATTTATTTATTCGTACAACATTAAATCACTAGCCGAAAATCATAGTTAGACTAGCTGTTCTTAATTTACTTTTTGGATTTTCATTGATCATTTCTGTGCTCTCGCATTTTATTTGATCTTTCTATGCACCCTATTGCTCATTTTTTGATAAGTGGATGAACTAGCTATGAAATTTCATCTATCTTAGAATTTTGAAGGACAAAATGCTTTAAGAATTTGGCTCAATAAACAAAATCGATAGCTTTTTTTTTTTTTTTCGAAGAGGGTGGATAATTTCGGTTAGTTTGAGACAAAACTAATTAATTGGATGAATAACAACAATAACAAATAGTCCAGAACTGTTAAGCTCTCTTCTAATTAATTTAATTATCCTGATATATAATGTGAAAAGCTAAACAACAAGGTAACACAAAAACGTATTATAAATAATGTTGAAAATATCAAAGTTCATCTAAAGAAAAAATGAAATTTTAGGGAAAAAGAATTAGGTAATGGCCAATACCATATTCTCCCGTGCATCAGATGATACTATCAGATGATAGTTTAGAAGTATTGTCTGAGATACCACTAGGAATCTTCAATGCCAATATTGTCATCAATTCGTCCCCTTTCTTAAGCGTTTTTTTTTTTTTTTTTTTTACTATTAAATGCTACTCGATTGGTACAGAATTTTGCCAAAAAATTTTTCTTATTTTCGGTAAACCATGCTTGAATATTGTATACTTAAAGAGAAAATTCTGATGTGAAATGATTCTTTATTAATTAAAGTCATTCATATACTTCAAATGAATAAGTGAACTTATGATTAACATATAAACTGGCTTATTCAATTGTCCGTGTAATTTCAATCTTTGATTTTTTTTTTTTTTTTAAATTAAAATTCACTTGTTTTTTCATTAATGATTCGGAAGGCTTCTAAATCACTGATATTCATGAAATTATTTTTGGTCAAGTTTTGGTATTTGATGATAAATTATTTTACTGCTAATGTTATGAAAAAAAAGTTGCGGGATTTTTTTCAATTATTCTGCTTTTTTTTTTCGAAGTTAACGATTTTAAATCAATCACTGACTCAGCAAAACTCTGCAAACTAAACTTACTACTATTTTTTGCTATCACAAAGAGCAAACCAATAAAAATTCATCATGTTGGACGAAACATCATCTTAGTACATCAATTTTATGTCTAAAATGCATGTTTTAGGATGAATTGCATGCTAAAGTCTTAAGAATTCTGAAAATCAAGAGCTATTTGAGAGTTTAGCTTAAAAATAAGCAAAACTTATAGAAAAATATTAAAATTACTCTACTATTTTTTGGAACGAAGAAGTATTTCTAAAACAACCATTGATTTCTGAAAAAACATCTCTCTTATTAATGAGAGAAAGAAGACATAAGATAATGAAATATACAGAAGTGACCATATTTTTGCTGATTATCAGGTAAAAAATTCTGGAAATATCAAACATTAATAAGCAGTATTAAAATAGTAAATGGTAATTTCAAAAGCTGAATGAAAATAAATGAATAAAAAAAGAAAAAACAAAAAAGAAAAAGCTCATATCATACAAATAAGAATAATGAAAAATCGCTCGGTTTCCACTACTCTGATGACTTTAAGTAAATCCAAGTAATTTAAGTAAGATTCGAGAAGTCGATAAAATTGCTTAATAACCACTTATTGTTAAGTGCTCTACATGTATAGATTTAAAAAAAATGTTTTGCTTTCGCAAAAACTCTATGATTCAATTAATTGCAAAACTGCCGAAGAAGATGGATCGATGTTTGGGAGTAATTTTATTAATCAAACTTATTTATGATTTTGCTGCAAAAAAAATTAAAAGCATTGTTTATACTATGACTTCATCATTGAGTGCCACATCGATAAATTAAAAAAATTTTCAAAAATCAAAAAATTATTCCAAAAATCAAAAAGTATGCTATGCTGTTGCATAAATTTTAAGTAATCATTCTAGCTGTCCATATGAGATATGTGGAAAGTTTAAGAATCAGAAAAAAGTAAACTCTTTCCAATCTTTTCCATACGATTTATAGTCGTGAAACAACCACAGCAAACCAATTTTACATATGCGTGTTAAAACAACTCATGCCGACTTCTCCTCCCCCCACTTTTCATGTCGTAATTTCCTTTCTTAAATGTTCAAAGAACGTATTTCTGACTGATTTTACACTGAATGATTGATAACTTGATCGGTAAAATTTTTGAAAAATTGATTCATTTGATTTGCAAAAATACCCAAAAGATATTCGTGTGAAAATTCAATGAGTGAGAAATCTTTATGAAATTTACTGAAACTTGAAAAGTTTTTTTTTTTTTTTTCATCGAGATGTTTGTTATCTTGCTAAATTCTAAATTAAGAGCATTTCTGAATAGCAAGAATTAAATAGGCTTTTAGTTTTTGCTGTGTTTTTTTTTTAATTAAATTAAACTTATTAGACAATTTTCAAGTGTGGAACACGTATGATGAAAGGAAAACAACTGAATTGGGACTGAAGTATTACAAAAGAAAAGGCTCTATTGATAAAGATTGGTTGTTACAAAAAAAAGAGCTGATAAAATTTGTTCGAAATAAAATATCCAGCAAATTGCTAAACAATTTAATAGATGGGCTTTTAGTTTACAAGAATGTAGTAATTGTAAAAAGAAATTTGAAGCGAAATATATATTTTGATGAAAACATTTGATAATAAATAACTTACATCATGCAAGTGACCCGAATGAGCAGAGAAAAAGAATTCTTACTGTATTCAGCAAGTAAATAAACGTAAAATATATTTATATTTTGATTATGGCAAGAAGCTCAGTTTAGACCGGTTTCTCTTGCTTCTAATTTAAAAAGTTGGTAAGGTTCTTTTTTTTTTTTTTCTTTTTTTTAAAGAGTGATCTGAATACATATAACTGTTTGATTCTTTTTATCAAAAAATTTGTTTCATATTATATACACCCATCTTATATTCGTTTATAAATAAAAAAGATATTGCGAAGGAAGCTGATTTAAAAAGTGACGAGTATTATAAAATTCCAACCTTCCAAGCACCTAATAATTCATAAATTGGTGCAATCAGAATATCATAAGTACAATTTTTCTTTTTTGCATTTTAACAGAGATATCTGAATTACTTTTCAACAATGTTTAAATCACAATTTTTATGCAAGTGAGAATTACACTCAATCAATCAACTGAAATAAAATATGTTTAGGAGAAATAAATGAGGTTAATTATAAAAGATTTAATTGCAAACATCCTTCAAATCAAAACAATTAAATTTTCAGAACGAAATGAATATGTTTGAAGGAACACCAAATAAGCAAAGATATTTCAAAGAAGTAAAGAGATAAATTGTGAGAAAGAAAAATAATCAGGTAATTTCGATAGTTATCCCGGCAAGAATCAGTAGTTTTATTGTAATAATATAGTTTCATCTAATGGCGGATGACTAAAGGTTTTGAAAAGAAATATCCTATGACCTTCATAAGGTTAAATCACTCTTAAGACGGTATGTCAAAAAATATTGACCCTTTTATTTAACATTTTCATAATGTCTCTGTCAAAATATCTTGACCTTTTATATGGCATTTTCATAATGTCTTCTGATATCCAATGATTTTTATAAAAAAGTAAGGTGGAGCGAGAATTTTAATAAGTTGTTACTAATTTGTAGTGTGAAGCTGTTTTTCATGCGGAGAACAGAATTTGTAAATTATTTGTAGCTAAGTACCGTCAGTTGCAAAGTGAAGAAGAAAGCACTTAAAATAATTTCTTAAAAATTTTCATCCATACATAAAAATCACAGAAAGTATCTGAAAAGCACATAAACAATTCCAGAACTAAAACAGGTGACATACTATTTCAAATTTACGAATTATTATAAAACAAGCGCAGTTACTTCTACTTAAAGGTTCAAGAAATTGCAGCAAAACTAAAGTTTAATTTAACTTTTATTTTATCAATATAAGGAACATTTTTACTTACTACACCATACTTTCCTTCCACAAGAAATAACTATTTAATTTGTCCTCGGATAAACAGAATGGAAGAAAATCGAATTGAAATTTTGCTCTACTATTTTATTAAGATATGAAAACATGCGTTTATGTAAGTTTATAAAATTCATGATACAAAAAAAAAAAAAAAGAAAAAACAACAATGTCTAAAAATTTAATTAAATTACTTGGTCTAAAAGCTGCATGCGCAACTGCATTCTTATATGAAACATATTTGCTACGTGTGCATGTTTGTTTTGGTTCTTTTTATTGTTTATACTGACTGTTCTTCTGGCATATTTGAGAATTTTGACGGATGAACGAAGCGGTTCAATGACTTCCGGAATGTTTATTTTTGACTATCTTTATATCCGGAATTCAGCTCAAGGCCATAAATTGGCTGGCTACTGTCATAATGTGCATCATTACGGACCCAACATTGGAAAGATATGTATCACTCATGCACATAATGCTCGAGAGTGGGTCACCATCGATTGGTATATCTTCTATATTACAACGTTGTAATGATATTTCATTCTTCCTTAAATTTATACATCCTATGAAAGGTAGGGAATAAAACGAATCCTACCTTTGGCCAAGTTGTACATTTATTTTCGATTCATCCACATTAAAAACCGATAATCTTGGCTTGTTGGGCAATCGTGATGCTTCTGTCATCTGCAGTTAAACAAATATTTATTAATCTAATATGCAACATTCACCATTGAATGATATATACATTCATTAATTGTCAATCAACAAAAAAGAAGTCAAGAAATTATTTTCCTAAACAATAACGAAATATTGTTTTGCAATTTTTTTTTCTATATTATTTTAAAAATTTATAAGTGTTAACATTTAGAATTTAATAATCAACGCAACGGGGTAGAAATTTCTAAGATTGATAGAAAATAATATGATTCGAAGTATCAATGAATCAGCTTATTTTACATTTCAATGGGTTTTCATTGTGCGGTGAAACAATCTGGACATTTCATTCCCAACCAGAATCACATATTCTAAATTCATAAGCAGCGAGGGAAAGTGAGAAGAAAGTTGAAAAGTTTATAAATTAAATAAAATTTGAGGATGAAAAATTGAGATTGAACTAATTACATCTAAAATAAGGAAATTACAACTTGAGGTTAACGAAATACATTAGATTAAGCTGACTGAAATTGGCAGTAGAAGCACTGAATCTAAATGATGTGTCTATGAATTAATTGACTGACAGGAAATCTTTAGAAAACGGATAATTCTTAAGTTCATAATTTTCGGTCAAACTACTCTTCTTCCTATCTATTTACTCAACTAGTTCATCAAATACCTGAAATTTGTATTTCAAAGGCACTCAATACTTTTTTTCATGTTGATTCCTTACAAAATACTGTTTCAATATTCCATTCTTTGTCATTTCGACAGTAATACGATATTATGGGGATGATCAAATTATGATATAATAAAAAATTAAATTCCAAAGCAGAATATCACGTGAAATGAAATATCACAACGAATGTAATTAAAACGCAACAATTTCAGCAATATGACATGATGAAATAATTTCGGTTTGGTAAAATTTTCGCGAAAACAAAAATCAAAATTTCAATTCTGGTTGCAAGCGTCTGGATAGGAAACTTGTTGGAAGTGATTAATTTGTTCCTAAAAGTAACTGCAATGTCGTACAGAAATATTGACTTATTCTCTTTACCCCTCTTTCTTTCCCTCTCTGCTTCATGATTCTTCAAAAGCAGCCAGAATTTATGAAATGATAAAAGAAACTTTGGCCGTACTTCATTTGCATAATCAAATCATCAAACGAAATTCCAACAAATTAGTTGTCCCGTGAACATGATAATGCTTTTGTAAGTAGAGAAGTAGAAAAAAATTTCCCCAATATATATTAATAGTCATTATGTTTATTATAATAAAAGTGTATTTTTTGTGTTTCAAGAAAATGTCGTCAACAAAGTGACTTCATTTTTTAGCTCAAAGTTTTTCAACCCGGGTTAATTCGAAAGGCTGTTGCTCATCAAGAGACCTCATCATCAATAGTTGATGACTATTTGTGATATCGTATGCGGCCTGTCACTTTATTGAGATCCTTAATAATAGCCAAAAAAAGAATTGTTGCATATAAGTTTTATTGATATCTATAAAATGCTTGCGATTATGGCCAAACATGAGTGGCTAAGTTCCTGACAGTATTTCTGTCAATATGCTAAATAAATGCAGTCTTTGAGTTGGAAAAAAAACCGTCAAAAAATGAAATTCTTCGCAAAAAGCATAACCGTCACATTTTGCATGGCAATTACCACATTTCAGTTACGATGTATGCGAATTTATTGAGTAATAAATTCACATATATCGTAACATACTAAACCACTATACTAAACTTCACTGTTTTATTTTTTGGGAGCTTTTTTTTTCGGAAATTAATTGATTGCTTCCACAAACTTACCTGTCAGCTGGCTATTGTTGACTGAAATGGTTAGGATTTTTCTCGTTTTCTTTTGCAAACTCATTTTTCGTTTTTTTCTTTAGATTTATTTCTTTGATTGTTTACCTTGCAGTTTTCACAAACGGCACGAACAAATCGTTAGTTGAATATTTGCATGTAAACAATGTATGTCTCCTCAGGTATGTGATGAGAAAATCATAAACAACTGTGACTGGCTGGTCATTTTAATTAAATTCTTCGGCAAACAATAATTTCTACCAGTTATCAATGGAATTAACATTATTGAAATTATAATCAAATATGAAATTTTTCGAAATAAATGATCTCTCTGAATAAGCATGTTCAACAGATTAAAAAAAAAAGCAAATAATGTTGGTGGATAAATATATCTTCATAGCAGAGGCAACAAACATAGAACTTATTTAAAACAATTAACGAAATCTAAAAAACATCAGAATGTGAATGTGAATCCTTTCAGGAATGGATTTCCGATATGGATACATATTCCTATCAGTTTCCTGCAAGAAAACCTGTCTTTATCAGTTCAGCAAGATGTGAAAATTAAACATTCAACTTGAAATCTCTATAGTAGTTAAGAACTCAGTTTTCCAAAAACTTGCATGATGTGAAGTTTATGAAGAAGACAATTACAAGCTTGCATTTGTTCAATGTAAAACATCGGATGAGCTCCAATGCAATCCTTTACGAAACTGGTCAATGTTTCACGATCCACCAATTCATGGCCACAACTGTAGTTTAAAAATTTGAGTGAAAGTTTCAATTTATTTGTGAATAGTTGGCAAAGTCAAATAAATAGTCGAAATTTTATCCTTTTCCTCCAAACAATTTCGTAATAGAAAAAAGTTACGGAAAATTTTATTTGAAAATTTGAAAGAAAAATTTTTAGCATCACCTTTTTCTCTTAAAGCATGAAGTTGTAATATTTTTATAGCACGATCTAATACAATAATTGTATTTAACTATGGCATTTAAACTGTCGTATATTTCTTGCATAAATGAACCAAAAGTCGGTTTTGTTGACTTATCGATCATAAACTGTAAACAAGTAATACAACTGGTTAGATCCGAGAAACGGAAGATAAAAGAGAAGTGCTTCTATAACGTAGTCTCATTTCAAAGGAAAGAACTGAGACCAAAAAATGGATGAATCAAGATTCCACGAAGAAATCTATAAATTAAACTTAAAATAAGCGATTAATTTCAGTCAACAAATTTGGAAATTTAGTTATGAATATGAGAAGGAAACAAGCTTACACAATAACTATCCGAGTTACTTAACAGATAGTAATGATTATGGTAAAAGCGTAATAGTAAAGTAATGAATATTTCAGCAATACGTATACTAAACTTTTTTTATTCTAAATTGAAAATCTAATTTTTAGTTTGGATCGTTCTGCAGACAAATTGTACTTTATAAGAAGTTCGAAATAAAAGTACCTCTAAATTATCGGAGTTAATTTCATTGATGAATGTCGACTGAGACTGATTTTCGCATCTGAAATATAATTTGGTAGCTGGTAAAGAGCATTCATGGTATAATGCTCCTTCATACATTTTTTAATTTTTCTCGAAAAGTTTCAGAACTACTTCTGAAATTTCTGTAGGGGCAAAACTTGGAAGCATTTACTTGTAACCAATTTTTCGTCTTAAACAAATGTCTTCAGCTTGAACGGAGGGTCCTTGTTTACCAAAACAATCCACCAAATCTTGTATATTACCACCAAGAGGGGCCAAGTTATTGCCACAATCACTGGAGCATTTATCCACCAAATTCAATGCTTTCTCTCGACATTCATGATCATCTTCACAATTGCATCGTCGAATCAAACCAGTCTGAAAACGAAAAGGATCACTTGGATTGAATTTGAATCCAATCTAATAGATAAAAGAAATTGAAATGTTTGAGCTCATTTCCTGATTACAATATAATCAATAACTGCTTTCCGTTTCAGAAAGCTAGCTTCTTGTATTGCGAATCCTGAAAAAAGAAGAAACTTAAAAAACTGAGAATTCATAAATGCTCTACAGTAACGAAAAAATTCTTAAATTTACTTACAACCAATCTGTCGGCGATAAAAACTATCCAGATGATTGCCATAAATCCTGTTCCGAGCATGTTGCTATAAAAAGTTATCGGAAAAACTGCGAAATAAAATTTTTATTGATTATTTTATATAATCATAAGATTCTTCAGATATGGGATATTTCTTGAAAAATTTTATATATCTTCTGTAAAAAATGCATAAAATTCGAATTTTATCAAATTTTATGTATTTTTGGGTAGAAGGCATATAAAAATGGATGAAATTGAAAGGTACCTTCTAATAAGCATTTTCTGCAAAGATCTATAATCCCAACTAAAAGTATTTGATGAGAACAGAACCCGATGTAGGATGATGCCTGCTAAGAAGATTGGTTCAGAATGAATATGGTTGGTGAGGATCATTTATCTCTCTGATCTTAGCTTTGAAACTTCGTACAGATGGACAAGGACAGTGCCAGATAACGATTTATTTTCTAATCCTCTTTATGAGCAATGTTTTTTTTTTTTTTTTCTCTTGCTGTCATGACCGTCTGTTTTATTCTTGGCCGTGACCTTTATTCATCTACTTCATCTCGCTTTACTGATGATATCTCATCTTTCCTTATTTTACTCCCTTTATTCAATTATCCTTCTTTTGAACTTTCCCGGTTACTGCAGCTTTTTAAACATTAATTACAAACATTTATTGTAGAATTGGATATAATACAAAAGTACCAACCAAATAATAAAATTTTGGAATTTCAAAACAGCAAAAAAAAAAGATGTACCTTATGTTTGCAGATTGCAATATTCTAGAAATTGTTTCCTTTCCATTATGAAACATTTCCTAATGCTTAATAATATTTTTGAAATTAAAGTAGTTCTTCTTATCATTTTACCAGCAGTTAAAGCAGTTCTTCTTATCATTTTATCAATTTTGATTCTGTAACTAACTGATCGATGAAACATGTTAATGTAACTAACTAATCGATGATCGATTCTGTAACTAAATGATCGATTGAAGCAAACTTCAAAATAACCTTTGCATTTGAAAATGATATTTCAAATTTTATGTTGTTAATTTCATAAAGCTTTTTGAATAATCTTATTTTAGAGATTCAAAAGAAAGGCGAAATGTTGCCATTTGTAAAAATGTAAAAATAATTTTATTAAAACTCAGATACTGTAAAGAATAATTGAAATCAAATTATTCACAAATAAATATCTGAAAATAATGATATGTACATAGACAAAAAAGGATTAGCAATATTTTGCTATTTTATCATATTTATCATATACACTGATATACTCTCATAATTTCTACATATATAAATGTTTCACGATTTCTTCCCTTTCTCTCGAATTTGTTGCATTTCAAATAATCCACCGATCTTGAATAAATTTTAGAGTTCAGAAAAAAAATTTATTTCAAATTTTCTGTCCGAAAATTATAAAATCGAAACTTCTGTGCATAGATATAACGGAAATTAAAAAAATACAGTAAGTGAAGAGCAAAGAGCAAAATGCCGTTAATACCATTCCATAAAATCGAAAATAATTCTGAAAATCTAAATACGAAAAGGCCTACTCCATTGATAGTTCCACACATCATTTTCTCACAGGCATCTTCAGTGGATATACTTTCCCATTCGTTTTTCTCACATTATTTTGTTTATAATACTACAAGAATATGGAATAATTTCTGTGTTGAATTAAATCATTAATAGAGAAAGAAACTAGCCTGAAACATATTCACTACCTTTACGAAGAACTAAGAACAAGTAAAAAGCAGCATACGAATGCAGTTCTCATTTTTTGTCGCTTTTTAGTTGTCAGGAAAGATCAAGGTTCGGTACAAAAGAAATTTTATGGATAGATAGATACAATATAAACAATCATGAATAATCATATCCTCTTCCTAATCATCCTAGTGATGTCACTCAAATCATGTCACCTCTTCCTCAATTCGATCCCATTGAAACTCCTCATTTTCATTTACTCATCCACTATTCCTAGCGGTACTGATCCTCGTCTTATTGAATGATGCCCACCCGCATCGTTGACAATCTCAAATTTCTGATGACAGTGCTCATCTAACTGATACAACTTCTTTCTACATCATTTTCTTCATTCCAGCTACTTCTGAAAACTTTCAACTATGTATCCGTTGTTTAGCCTGTTGGCTGCATTCCATTTGTGCCTTTTTATTGCTTTTTTCAAACATTTTTCTTTGAACGTTTTGCTATAAACAATCTAAATTAAATAAATTCAATAAACTTATTTAAAGAAGATGTAAATGACAGTAGCCAACAATATTCATTGGAAAAATATTTAAAATTGGAAAAATTGGAAATGCTCATCATTTCAAAAAGATATGGTATTTTAATTTTTAATTTTTATTTTTAATTTGAGCATTCCTTTCTCGTCTTGCTTAAAATTTTATCAGTTTATTAGCATCAAATATGAAAATATTTACAATTATATCTGAAGAGTAGAACTTGCTGATTTTCCAATAATATTTATTACTTACTACAGATATATCGAAACTTTCTGACTCATCTTAAATTAGATTCTGAAAATTCGCATATAAACTCAATAACATAACAAGACAGCGAAGAACTTTACTGAAGAGAAAAATTAGTGAATAAAAAAATTATCGGATCTGTCTGATTCAATTCCTTTCTATGCTTATATCTATTTTCTCTTCATTTATTGTTGATATTAGAATTGCATTAGAAATTGCTGCTTCAACATGAAGTTGAATCATTTCTTTTTTCAACAAATTCGCATGTCTCATCGAAAGTAAAATGAATGATTACCTAGGAAAGAGCTGGTTCAACAGAAACAGGTTGATGCTGCTGTTGTAGAAAGAAAATGTTTTGGAGTCGCGTGAAAGGAAAATATTGTCATTTGCCTGAGCTAGAAAAGTAAAACTATTTCGTTTTGCTACTCTTCGGTTTCATCAAAAACAAATGATTGATGAAGCAATCCATCAGAAATAACATTAATGCCTTCATACAGTAGTAAGGATTTTCCCTTTTTTTTCTTCCATCTCTCTTCTATCGCCCTTTTTTTTCAAAACAAATTTGTATTAATACTACCGGAAGAAATGGCTTCTCAAGAATGCAGCATCTCTTCTCATGTGACATACTCATTTCACCCTATCAAGAGGCGAAAAAGAAGTAAAAATATTGTTGCTATGATAAAAATTAATTTTTTCGTTTACAAAAAATACAATTTCGCATCGAAAAGCTGGATTTTGACAGTTATTTTTTGGCAATTAGAAAACTTATTTAAACAAATTACGAGATCGAAATTATTTGCTGCTCGTACGATATTGAGAGACACCCAGTTTTCAAAATGTCAAACATATCATCAGGATCTTATAAAGATGTCAGGTTCTAGCAAAACTTTTGAATACAAATTATTGCCAAGAATATTGAACTTGGAAGCTTCAAAAGTTATGATGAGATCTCATTATATCATTAATTGCTCTACAAAACTTCTCCCATACTTAAAGAATCGCAATTGGAGATTTCAGATTCCATTCCGAGTAAACATCGATTTTGTTAGTTCAAAAGGAATCGGTGGAAGCATATTTTCTCCAAAAAAAAAAAAAATCATCTGAATGCATCGAAGAAAAACTATAGAGTAATAGTGATTAAAAATTTTGCGATTGCTCTGAAATGTTGAAACTATGACACTGTCAATATTGTTGCCTATAAAAAAACTGTTCAGATATTTATGAGATTGATCATAAATAAGGAGTGATAAAAGTCAGAAAAGCTTGAATCAAATGTGATAAGATAGTTTCAAAAATAAGAATTCACTAATTGACTATAAATTTTTGCTTCTAATTCAAATGTCTAAAAAATATATTTCAGCTATGTTCGATATTCTGAAAAGAATTTTTGTTACGAGTTAAAATATTCAAAAACAGGAATGTTTTCACTTCAGCTTAGCAATCTCAAATTGCCTAAATTATTAAAAAGAATCTCATACTTCTTTCTATTCAAAAAGAAATCATAGAACCAATAAAGAAAAAAGTTTGAATGATCATCAGGAGTACAAGAATTGAATCTCAAATGTAAATTGATCCTATTCTTCGTTGGATCTCTGATCCCTTTTGAAAATACACAAACAATGAAATTACTCATAACCAGAAATTAAGGGAAATGTCGGGAAACCGGAAATAACTTTTCTAAAATAAATTTTCAATCTCAAAATATTTACACTTCAAAATAAATTAGTTGAATCGTTTTCCTATTCACATGTAATATTCTTTATGCTAATCATGCAACATGTAAAAATTCACATCCTGTATGTTAATCATGTAACTTGAAGGTTTTTTTACATCCCATTTGCTAATCATCACAAAAACTATATCCTTTCTCATGCCAGTCTCTTACACAGCATGAGAAAGCTGTGTAATTTTCTTTTTTGTATTCTGTAGCCACACCCGCTCATCGAAGATAGAAGGATTGTTCTCAAAAATTGGTTTGGCGAGTACCGGTGAAGAATTCGACTGGGGAAAACTTAGACTGTTATAAATGAAAATTGTAGATGTTGTAAACTGTTGTATTTTCGATCTTAATTCTTCGATTTGGTAATCCTCGGTTATTTATAATTCTTATTCCATAAACTTCTACTTAATTTTCTACTCTATTTATTACTCTATCATCAATTATTTGCGGTATTAACAATAAACATGAAAATTAATTGCCTACTCATTCACCAATTCGACCCAAATCGTAAGTCCTTACCTTCCACCAAAACTAACTCTTTTCATCAACGAAGAAAAAATTCACGACAGGAAGTGAAATTCTTCACGCTCATAGCAAATCATTTCAGTTAATATATCTGCAAAAAATGCATTAAATTGTCTAGCAATTTGCTTAGAAAATTCATTAAACTGATATTAAAGCAGCAATCTCTCCTAGTAGACGGGGAAACGCATTCAGACGAGCTACTAGGCCAAGAGAAATCAATTGGGCCACTACAAGTAATTGGCAAAGTTTTTTCATGAATCCCTATAATCAGCTAGAAATTGAACTGTTTCTTTCCATGAAATTATTTGCAGTCTTTATTTGATTCACGATGAAAATACATTTGAATAAAAAGTTATCACAAACAATTAGTAGGTAGAAATCGAATTCCACCGTATACTTTATTTTTAATGTAAAATGTGAAGTATGATTCACTACTGTTTGTAGATAATTCGCAACAGAGGAATTCAAAGAGTTCACTGCTACGAGGAAATAAACATATTCCTTCATCGAAAAAGATACCATTTTTGAAAAATCTCAAATATTATATTTTCTGATTGAGAATGGATGAAACTTCCATGAATATTTGCATTTTCACAATGTTTACCAACTAATGATTATGAACTGTAAAAGTTTTGCTCTGCATTTTTAAAGAGAAATATCGAGGATATTGTAATGACTTTATATATGCAGAATCAAAAGATCAGAAGTTAAATACATGCCAGGATTGAATTGCCTGCAGAGAGGTAAAAATTGAATCTTGACTTTTTTCATAAAGTGAAATGAGGATTGCTTAATTCATTTTGAGCAGAATAGGAAATTTTAGTTTTGTATTAATTTTCACAAGATGCTATACTATTAAAATTGCACTAAGCACTATTAAATTCTTCGGTCTTTCAGAACTCTCAAAATTGAAATCCCTCAAAACTGAGATCTCCGAAAATTATAATATGTCAATGCAGAATATGAAGATTACGCTTGTAAACGGATAAATTGTCTCATTAGCTTATTTTTTATAATCTCTTAGAATTTTCGCTCTTAGAAAACTATTCGTACACCTAAAATATGTATAAATAAATTAGCAATTGTAATAATATAATTGATTGAAATAATGACACATTTCCAGTCAACTTACAATAGCTCATATAAGAGCAAACAATCATGATACCTTTTCTCAGTTAGAAAGTTTTCATTCTCTTCAGTAATAGCTTATAGTACTTATCACTTCGTCTGTTTATAGACATTTGACTTTTTCAGATTTAATCATTTTTGTAATTGATGACAGCGAAAAAAAAGTTCTAGTTATTAATGATAACTATGTAAAAATAAATCTTGTTCATTTATTTGAAAAAAAAAAAAGCGAATTTGCATTTCAACAAAATTCTTGAAATAGAAAACAAATAATTAGAGTTTTATCAGAAAATAATTAATAAAATGAGCTGAATAAAACTTCGTGCTAAATAATCAGCACCATTATAAGATCAATAGATTATCGCGCTGTTACCTTCTATTAAACGTTGCCACGCAACCATTATCACTATTTAACTTGATAAGAGGGTCTGTGGTTCAATTATCTACGAGTCAATCTAAGTCAGCCTCTACCTGCCCGAATCATATTATGAAAACTTAATTTATGGGAAGTAAAGTTCGAAAAAAATATATGTCGGTCATTTGATAATTTCCATGTCATCATGAAATTAGCGACATTATCAGTCCATATAGACAGTTCCATTATTTTTTATTTGAATAAATTATGAAATCAACTCGAAATAGTTTTAGCAAGCAACAAATCATAAATTAATGAATAATTGGTGTTTTTAAATCGAAATTTCTAGTCAAAATATTATCGTAGAAAATAGAAGAATTTAATGATATAAATAATTTATTTAACTCAATTTTCGATTACAGTGTTGTATTTACATTATCACTGTGATTGAAGCAAACACACTACTGTAAATCCTGGATAGAACGTAATATGCTCAATAGAACGATTAGCAGATTTTATTTAAAATAATTTGTGCAAAAGCAAAGTGTATTGAGAAAAAAGCAAACCATTACGTTTGTTAGATGATAGGTAAATCATTTGAGCTGCTTTTTGAAATTTTGCTTCTGCATCATTCATTTCTCACAATGTAGACTAAAACAGAAATAACAACATCAAAATATACATAATAATAATGTTTTGTCAACCAATTTTGCTGGGGAAAACTTTCATTTTAGCTGTCGGCAAAGAAATCATTAGTGCATTATTAAAGACAATGATAGAAAATTGAAACACAGTGCTAAAAATATTGTTATCAAAGTTAATTATGGAAAACTGCACGAGCACCATCTTGCATTCATTGAATTAATTAGGTTAAATCAAATTTACTTCTTTCTTTCCAAAATACCACAAATAATTCAATGATTCTCCATAAAGATTAAGATTTCCAGTCCCATGTAAATTCAGTGGTTAGAAAAACTGGAATAGCAAATATGCTCAAATAAGCAATTCTGTTTACTGAAAATTTACTACAAAATTTTCTTGCTAGTTTACATTTGTACAACCATTTGCACGGTATAATATCGTTATATTAAAAAAACTCTCATATGAATTTCACAATCTTTCATGAAAATCATCTTTAAAATTTGTATTGTTACTTTCAAATAACATAAAAAAGTGCTAACAAGTACTTTGAGTAAATTCATCATAAGAAATGTCTAGAGAACTTTTTTCAAAAATAAAAACTTGGAATTTGAAAAATGATATTGCTTGAAACTAAGTTAAACAATGTGTTTCGATGTATTAAGTTGTTTTACAAAATATCGCAGTTAGATCATGCTAAAATAACGAATATGGCAAAAATACGAAGAATTCAAGCGTTCAATGATATAAAAATTATAAAACTATAAGCAAATAAAATAAAATAAAAAATTGAAGGCAAATGTCGCTATTTCTTTCTGATAGTGACAAAATTGTAA
>KZ271551.1:134091-151113 GCA_002249935.1 Onchocerca flexuosa
ATAAAAAAGAAATTTTATTTGTTGAAAGTTATTTATCAGAATTATTTTTTTTCCGCTAACTTTTTAAATAATTTTAACAAACAAAAAAAAAAAAATACATGCAAAGATAATGTAATCACAGAAAAGAGAAACGAATTAAAAAGTTTCATTTAAATTGAAAAAGCACCTAAAACATGACATTGGACTACTTTTGGAATTAACTTAAAATATTAAAAAGTTTTTTTATGTATAAAAAAAGCGTAATAGAGAAGAAATTATAAATAGATTGGAAATTGATAGTTAAAAAGAATGGAATCTTTTGCTACCTCGTGCAATTGTTTGACGGATTCTATTTTTATTTAAAATTCATTATTGATTATCATTGCTGCATAATCCTGATTACTGCAGCAATGCCATAAATTTCAAATTTAATTCCTTAATGGCATGAGAAGCTAACAGGTTTTTTTATAAAAAAGAAAAAAGCATTTAATATGTTGAACAAGCAAATCCATAAATAACTGATGATATAAGAAGATGATTTTAACGATATGAAAAAAAAAACTTCGCATTATGGCTTGTATAATTTCATATTTGAATTAAATTGAATTAATGATTTCAATCTTTTCAATTCAATCCAAGAAATGCATAAATGAATAATGAAATAAATAAAATGAACAAGAAAATTAAAAATGAAATTAAAATATAGATAAAATTTTATTATAAATTTTAAACTAAATCGATCGATTGAAAAAAAAATGGAAAAAGAAATTGATACTAGCAAGGGAAGAAAACAATAAATGTTACCATATCTCAAACGATTAAAAGAGATGTAAAGAGGCGAATAGAACGAAATTTATAGCTACTTGGATGGCTAAAAGCTTTTCGAAGGAATTTTATTATTTAAAAATTTATTAAGCTGCTTTTATAGCATCTTACTTTCCCTAATGTTTCTATTAATTATGCAAATAAAATGAATTAAAATCAAAAGAATAATTGTTAAAAAAAAAAAAGAAAAAAAGAAAAAAACTATTGAAATAATCAATAATAAATCATTGTAAATGAGAAGACTAAGATGAACAGTTAGATTATAATAGCAAATGAAACAAATGTAATAGATATTACGAAAATCATTCAGCTTTTTTACATGTAAATAATAATAGTAATAATTACATTTATTGTTAGATTGTTGTCTTCTTTGAGCAAAATTTAATTATTCATCTGATTTTTTTCGTTATTATATGTACTCACATGTCCAATTAAAGCATTTTCGTGTTCACTGTAAACAATACTCGCATTAAAACCCAAGTCTTACCTTAATCATTTCATCATTATTGAATTCAACTCCATGTCGTCGAGAGCATCAGTTAAAGCAATGGCGTTATGATAATTAAGGTCCTCAAAAGTTATACCTTTTTGAACAAAAAGTATGAATGTATGTATGTATTCTGAGTCAGATATTTGATAATAATTAATAATAGATTAAGCAGCGAATAATTATTAGCTTTTCTTCATTGTAATTTGCTTGAATAACTTAGAAAGAAGGTCGAAAAAATAATTAAAATTAAAGAAAATGAAAATAGTTTGTTCAGCAATACATATGCAAGTATAAATATTAATGAAAAAATTGCACTCTTTCTAACATATTTTCAAAAGAGGAAGTAAATTTTGAATTTGGAATTATTTCAAATTTGTTTCAAAAGCGTAAAATCGATAATAGCTCTAAAATTTTTTAATATAGCATTAAAAAATTGAAGTGAATAAATTTGATGCGAATCTTAATCAAACTTCAGAATTTTTCAGCGCTTTTTAATTTTCCAGAAAAGGATGTCCATTTAAATTTTTAGGAGAAAATATAATATATTGTTAATTTTTGAATTATTGCATGGAATCTGCTATGTATATAATCTCAAAACAAAGCTTTTATTGTAAAATTTCTTTTATAAAAATCATTAAATTTTGATCATTTGTATAAAAGTGGATATTTGAAGAGGAAATAGCAAACAAAAGACCAATGAATAAAACCTATAACTCAAATATATTAAACATACATTCATTGCATGAATATATTTTTCAAATTCAAAATAATTCTAGGAACTATTTTTACTATATTTAATCATTAAATGTATAAAGCGCTCTCAATTAAAAAAGACATCATCATTCATTTTTCTTAATTGTAGCTAAAAATTAATTGTTTTTTAGTTGCGCTAATTATAAATATCAAGAGACTAATGATTAATTTCACAACTGACATCATGACATATCATTTGTTAAGCCAATTAAAATAAAAATCAAAAGAAAAACTGTAAATGTTGAAGAAGGAGCAAAGGATGAAATTATCAACCATAATCATAATGATTAAATCATACAAAGATATGTGTATAAAATTTAGATTGGCTAAAATAATTTGGATCAAGTTAGCAATTAAAATGATAATCAATAATGCCACCATATTATTAAAATAGTAATTAATGTGACTACCAATCTTCAATCATAATAAATATTAATAGAAAAAAGAAATAAATGATCGACGTGGAAGTTTTTGACGAAGAATATATGTGATAGTCGTCATATGGTATTAAAAGGACTAAAAAATGATCAGCGGGAATACTACCTAAAAAATATTCATTCCTTTTTTGTATATTATAAAAAAAAACTATTTATTTCTTATCTTAAAAGAAAAATAATATGAAAATAATTATCATCAGATGATTATTACATTGATTTAAGACCAAAAAAGACACTTATGATTTTTTTTTAAATCAAGCTAATTTACTACATAATATTATATCAATTTATTGATTTTTATTGGTAGTGATTTAATAAGAGTTAGTACAATCAAAGTCCGAAATTTTGTTTGCATAATGGCTTATTAAATTGCTTATTAAATTGTTCGTCTATGCATAAAAAAATGACCACTTTATTGAAAATGTCGGCATTATATGGTTTACAAATAATTGTCCAATAAAATTTAAAAAAAATGCCTGAAATATTATTACAAATACATTTAAATATATCAAACAAAATACACTCGATTTTTTATAACAGCCAGATTTGTCAATTATTGAATTATATTTCGAATCATCCCAACAAATATTCGATAATTTCAGAGTTGACATTATAAAAAGAAGAAAATGTCAATTTATCATCGGAAATATTTGATCATTTGTCTAAATAAATAAAAATGTAAGGTTCTTGTCATCAATCTTAAATCTCCGAAAGTTCTTTGCCGATTGCTTTGAAATTTTGAAAGAACATTGTATTCGAATAGGCGCATATTTTTATATAGATACGCCTACTTTTTTTTATTCTGTCGCGGGTATGGCAGGTAAAAGTTAGTAGTGGATTAAATCTGTTGATCACGTCTACTTTCTGTAAATTTCCTTGAGTATGCAGCGATCGATATTTCGTATAAAAGGAAGTGAGAGTAAACTGCCCTTTATTTGAGTGAGTGATGAATACGAGGGCAATACTGATGTGGTATCGTGAATAATAATAAGTTAGGAATTGATATTGTTTCTATCGGAGAAACGATCAGTTGACAAAAGCTGCATTCTCATCGATGTTACCATACCCTGCAATATCCAATCATTTTTTGGGATGGTACTAATGGATATTACTTCAACGTTATGATGATAAATCCAATCAGTGGCAAGAAACAAGTAAGAAATGCAGCGCACTGATGAGAGAATGAAGACAATCACATTTTGAAATGTTATCAGTTGTTTCATCAATATATCATAGCTATGCATGCAGTTTGACAGTTCAAAGCGACACAATAATAGCAACAATCCGGCAATTCACTTGAATAGTATCTCTCTCTATTAACGACAAAGAAAAAATAACCCAGTGATCAATTTGCCTGGATGTTTCTGATAATTGTATGTTAAGAAGAATCATTCTTGATTAGTCAATAAAACCTTTCTCAACAGGATTCATCTCTGTCACACAAGACACAAAAAAATACTCTTTACACCTATTGGTGACCTAGCCTAATCATAATAACAAGAACCAATCTCCAATCCAATTAAACAAAAAAATCAAATTACAAAGTATCAGTTTTTTCAAACTAAAATTAGAAACATGCGCTTTCTCTATTCTTTTTTTCCACTTAACCAGACTGAGTTAAAACAATGCATGTATAAAAACTTGCGTATTCGTGTATAAAAACATGCGTATTCGAATGTCTCATGTATCAAAATTTCAAAGCAATAAGTAAGAACTTTCCGACATCCAAGATTTTGAACTGATAAGAAAAGTCACGTATTTAAAATCTTTCGGAGATTCAATATTTTGAACAAACAGTTATATTTTTTTTTTTTATATAGATGGGCTGAAGCCGAAAACGCGAAGCGAAGCCATAGACTAACTAGATCGACTACGTTCTGCATAGCCGCACATAGCTAGTAAGAACATAAAAAAAGATTTTTCAGGAATTATCTATTGCATTTATCCATTGTCATTTCTGCACTGGTAATTATCACCACACAGTCTTTTCCTCTAAATGCCCGAAATTTCTTATTCAGCAATTTAAGTATTTCAGCAATTTTATAATTAGATCATAATGAGCTACAAAATTTCAGGATTCTAATGCCAGTACCATGAATCGTATCGAGATTTACTGCAGTATATTTCATCGTACTACATAATAAAAATTTTTCGAGAAATAAGGATAGGAAAATTTTTAATATTACTAGTTATGGGCAAAAATTTGACAGCGATTTCTTCTTTTCTAGAAAATATTTTGGAGTTAAATTATTGAAGAGATCTAAAATTTTTTTGGAAGTATATCTGAATATTGTCATTTTTTGAATACCATTAATTAATTTCATTTTGTAACAAATTCATTGATTCTGCACTTGGCATTTATGAAAACTTTCGCATTTCGGAAATGCGTAAGTTTTTATGGATGCAAATTTTGTTAATGCATAAAACTTGTCATAAAATTACGAAAATATTCATTGTTTTATCAAATTGACTAGTTTTTTTAGTTTCAAGCGGTCTGTACTCCAGGCTTTTATTACGGTAAACTACCCATTGAATGAGGTATGTTTATCAAGATTGATGCTGCTACATGAAGTGTAATAATTAACAGATTAATTTCAAATTTTCGTTATTTTTGGATGAGACGTGGAAATAAATTCTATAGCAAGAGAAATAAATTAAAAAGATTTTTATTGACACCGAGCAAAAGTTTATCGTGCTTAAAGTGCACAAAAACAGGGTGACACTGTAGTATCAAGAAAGCTTAAATTTCGATTATGAGTTTTATTAATTTAAAACTTATAATCAGTTGTTCACAGACTTTACTATAGTTTAAAATTTAATAATTTAAAAATCAAATTTTCACCAAAAAGATTTTACAAATGGCATACACTAGACATTCATCATTCATGAAAGAATACGTCATCATCGTAAACATAGTATAACTAATGTTTGTTATCTCAAATGTCTAAATACCAGCGAGTGTATTTACTGCGTGAATACAACCTGCAGTTCATTCGAGCTCCAAGTAAATATATAAGATCATGTAAGATATGCTGCTCAATCAATTCTGAAACTTCTTTAAAAAATTCTCGGGGAATTTCAAATTGAATTCATATTTGTAACAAAGAAATACTTTTCGCTTTTTTTTTTTTTTTTTAATTTAATCATTAAAATTATAAATGAAAGAAAAAATAAAAAGATATTCTTTAGTTATTATAGAAAATAACTGCATGATCTATTTTAGGATTGCACATCAATATCTTTATTCCAATGGAAATCTTTTTTCTATAAGTAACCACCATGTCGTATTTCATTTTAATCTTTCATCCTTAAAAAGTATTTAATTACAAAAACAACAAAAAATTATAGAAAAAATGACATGCTATCAGCTAACAGAAGAAATTATTGAACATTATATGAAGAATTTAATGAAATTAGTGGAAACCAATAGTTCATTATTCCCAACATTCGATGAGAATGACTTAATTACAGTATGTTAAGATTC
Organism: Onchocerca flexuosa; assembly: GCA_002249935.1. Classification (NCBI taxonomy): domain Eukaryota; kingdom Metazoa; phylum Nematoda; class Chromadorea; order Rhabditida; family Onchocercidae; genus Onchocerca; species Onchocerca flexuosa. The sequence goes on from KZ271551.1 coordinate 140,060, forward strand.
TATAACTCAATTTTACATTATAATATTTTTGAAAATTGCTCAAAAAGTTCCTCACATTACTAAACCTGCCAATCAACTAATTATTTAATACGTTCCTTTAGAATCATTGCGCATTTTTGATTTTTCTTTTTTTTTTTCTGAATTTACTGTATCTCATTTCAAAGCATTTATAGATTTTACACAATGTGCAAAATTTATACGCTGCAGAGCCGATAATGTTGCAATTTGATTTGCCTAAAAAAGGATTAGTTGTTGTTGGTGATTTACATGGCGATCTTTATTGCTTATTAAATATATTACTTAAAAATGGCTTTCCACCAAATGCAAATTATTTATTTTTAGGTTTGTTCAGTTTCCACTTTTTTTTGTGAAATATTTAAATTCTGCGCAAATTTTAATGTATCAAATTAGCAAAATATGCAAGTAACATAAAGGTTAAAGATTAAAGGATTTTAAGAAGCAAATTTATTTTAAAATTAATTCAAATACATTTTAAAATTATTTCAAATATATTTTAAAATTAATAGCAAATATATTTTAAATTCAAATTTTAAAATTAAATTCAATCAAAAATGCAGTGGTAAATGAAAATGTTGATTGTTATGTTTTTATTTACATAAATTCCAGGTGATTATGTTGATCGCGGATTATATCAAGTACAATTAATACTATTCATATTTTTGATGAAATTACGCTGGCCAAATTATGTTACAACACTAAAGGGCAATCATGAAGATTATCAATGCGGCAAAGAATATGAATTTTATGACCAAGTCAGTCAAATTTGCAAATTTTAAGCAAATGCTAAAATCAGGTTTCGATTAGAGTTTTTTAAATTTTATTATTATTATTATTCGAAGAATCAAAATTTCTATTTCTTTTTTACTGATGCAATTTCCAGTGCATGCGTATGTTTAAGCGAGGTCGTCGATGGTATACGCTAATTAATCATGTATTCGATCATATGCCTGTTTGTGCAATAATTTCAGGTCAGTCTAAAATAGCCATTTCAGAATTTAATTCATCAGAACAACTGAAGTAATTTGAAGGCTCATAACATTTATTTATTTAGAAGGTCATGGATCTGTCCGATATACAATCATTTTGAACTTTTACTGATGCGATACATGAATAAACATAGTTCTGGAAAAGCCAATTCAGTTTTTGATAATATTAGCTTCTATTATTACTGCATAACTAATGCCACGTTTTCATCGATTTTCGAAATTAAAATGATCACTCAATAATGCTAATAATTACCATTCGTCAGATCATTTTTTTGTTTGTCATGGTGGAATTTCTCAATGGATGACATGTCGAAGCAATATAAGAAATATTCCAAAACCGACATATACAAACGATATGTATTTTATTGAAGGTGTACTTCTTGCTGACCTTCTTTGGGCTGATCCCGTTCCTCAACAAAAGAAGTATGCAATAAATTTATATTTCAACGTTTTTCTATTTATTTTTGACAAATTTCATATCTATATAATATATGCGTAGCATTTGATATGTGATATAGAAGGATTTATGCATAAATCTTCAGATGGTTTGCTTTAAGTCAACGAAACTGCGGATACACATTCAATCGGTATGGTTTAATTCAAGTTCTTCGTTCAATGAAACTCACAACTTTAATCCGTGGACATGAATATTATCGCGGTGGTACTGCTCGAAACTTTGGCGATGAAACATGCTACACGGTGCACAGTACTACTGATCAACAAGGATTATATGAACCATACAGTAAGTTGGTAATTTGGCTGATTCGCATCCGAAAAATTTTTTTTTTGATGAAAAAAATCGATTTTCGCGATGAAAATGATAAAATGTAAAAGAAATTGATGTACTGAGAATTTTGTATGAATACATAATTTTGGTTAGAAAATTCTATAGCAATCATTTTCCAAAGTAAGCTAGGATATTTCCAATAATGGCATATTCCAACATTACAGTATCCCTGATGATAAACTTTGAAGGTGGAACACTGACATTGGAAAAAATGGCTGATACTTTTGTAGTAGTTGAAAACAATGAATTAATACAGCGAAATGGAAATGCTGGACAGTTAGCTCGTCAGGCTCAAATGGAAATGCAGCATTCTTTTCTTGAGACAGTCATCTCGTATAATCATAAGACATGTCATTGGTGCGAACAACCGTATCCACTTTACGTAACGCGTCGTAAACGTTGCTTCATGTACAATGATATATTAGATTACATGATGAAGAATGGACAGTTTGTATTGTTCGCTGCTAATTTATGTGGAAAACTGTCTTGGAGAGGAACATTTTGGCGAGGTACTTCAGGTTGGCGCATAACACCCTTCAACAATTACTTCTTTCCAAAAAATTACTGACTATAGTGTATTATAATAATAATTACAGCATTTTTTGCAATATTAAATAAACATTATTACAATACTATCTATAAAAAACAAAAATTGCAACGAATGCAGAAAGAATTTCGAACAGCTTTCTTAAATTATATGAAATACACACTGTCATAATATCAGTAACTTTTCAATTACTGAATATTTTCCAATGTTCATAAACTTCCAATTAAAAACATTAATCATTTATTTATTAAAGAATATTTCATGTTTAAATTTATTCTCAAATATAAATTTTAACCTGCAGCAATGAAACGAGCAATCGATTTATTTCCTATGACACTTGATATGATTTTTGGAAAATCTGATGATGACGATTTTCCAAGAACTTTCCGTGTTTGCATTTCAGAAGAAGAGTATAAACTAATGGAGAAGGTAGTTAATTTGTTGCGAAGAGAAATAAAATTGGAAATAGATAAATCAAAATTATTTTAGTATTACTAGATGGAAGCATATTTAATAATAATAACAAAGAAAACACGCTTTTAATTTTTTTCCCTTATAAATTTTTGCTTAAATTAATACAGGAGCAGCTTTAAGTTATAAATTATTGCAAAAATATTAATAATCTGAATATTACATATCAGCTTGACTTAACTGGATAAGTAAAAAGTTGCTTTCCAAACTTCATTTTTAAAAATTAAAGCTTAATAAATTTAAATGAATCCAATGTTTTAAATTTGTTAGTAAATGAACTGTTGCATTATAGATATATAAAGCAAAAGGAATAGATATGGAATTTCTGATGCCAAAGTTCCAGACCATTTCTGATGCTCACATGGAGCTTCAAATGCCTACATCGCGATTTCAAAAACTGAAAAGACATATTAAGCTTGCAATGGTATGTAAATTAAGTCGAATATATTTCGACCATTCATGTATTCATTTATTTATCGAAGCACAAAATGATTCGTTATGCGTTTTTTTTTTTTCATCACATTCAAGTAATTTCAGGGATTAGAACCGCATAAGTTGGAATCAGAATATTTGACGGCAAAGCCTGCTGCTTTACCATTGTCTTCATCTGGTGAAGCTGCCGATGATGAAGCAGATGTTAATGAAGAGGACCTTAATGAAGCGGAGGGACGCACGCTCAATATCGCTACTGGAAGTAATCAACCGTATGAAGTTGAGGAAGAACCGGATGATTATGTCAGATCCATGCCATCTGATGTTATTCCATTCGATTCCACTCTGTTTTATCAACGAACACGGGAACCACCATTAGATGACTTTCCAAGCAGTTCAAAATTATTTGACACTCATGACTTCGCCAGAAATCATGGCTAATATCAAAAAAGAAACTAAAAGATGACGATGATTAAATGAAAGAGCAAAGAATTATATTTCAAGCAGTTTAAAAGTTAAGAAATTTAATTAGAAACTGAAAACTTAATGCTGAATTTGCATAATATATACTGAAAAATCGCATTTTTGATCAACATTGTATATAGCAGGAATTAATTCTAATTAATTCTAATTGTAGATAAATGAATATTAAAAGTTCCATAAATTTTAATCTTCCGTCAAATTTGCCAAAGAGTAATTTTATAAAAATCATATGCTCGTAAAATTAACGGTCAGATTTCGATCTAAAATGTTATTGAATTATTCAATGTTATTCCAAAATGTTGGCTTATTCAATTTATTCCAGTTAACTGCTAATTAAATTACTTCTTAATAATAAATGAACAGTATCAATCTATCAGTTTTCAATATTCCTTGATATTTAACATTTCATCTTAAACTTTAATTTGTATGTTCAAAGCAATTTTGTATGATCCGAAAACAGTTGAATTGTCATCAATAGTGAATATCAAATTGCAATTCTGAATTGGAAATTTCTTATGTTTAAAACTAACTGACTCGGCCACGCTTCACTTCACGTACAAATCCAGCCAGTCTACGGGAACCGGCCACGCTTCGTGTATCCGGGTCCAGTTAATCTATATAAATAAAAACATGAATATTCGTTTGTTCAGAATCTTTAACCTCCGAAAGTTCTTAAACACGCACTTTATTTATATTAATTCAAAATCTTAGATATCGAAAAGTTCTTATCTACTGCTTTGAAATTTTGACACAACTTTTCATTTGCATGTTTTTATATAAGCTTTGCTGCAGCTCAGTCTGATAAGTAGAAAAAAAAAAAAAGAGAGAAAGCGCATATTTCTAGTGTTAGGAAAAAAATTGATACTTTTTGATTTGCTTTGTAGTTTGGTTGGATTGGAGACTGATTCTTGCTATTGTGATTAGGCTAGGTCAGCAGTTAGTGTGAAAAGGTTTTTTGTGTCTTGTGTAACAGAGATGAATGCTATTGAGAAATGTTTTATTGATTGATGAAGAGTGCTTCATCGTAACGAACAATTATCAAAGAAGATCCAGACAAATTAATCACTGGGTTATTATTCTTTTCTTTGTCAATAATAGACAAGAATACTATCCAAGTGAATTGTTTGATTATTTCTGCTGTTGTTCTACTCGCTTTGAACTGTCGAACTGGAACACTTGAAATTCCTAACTGTTGCTATTGCTGGGTCGATCTTTGCTATTTTTAAGTGAATTGGAGCATTTTGATGCTAATATGTTTATCATCCCTTTGAAACTAATTCGCGCCACTTGACCTTTAGTATTTCTTGTTTATAATTGTTGTCATGGCGTTATTTATCTTTTATCGCCCACATCTGTTATGTTCAATTTTACAATACTTGCGAGTGTACAATATTTTCTGTTGTTCCATTGTCTATGTAGATATAAAGATTGTCTGGTTGCCAACTCTAGAACATGCAACATATAATTTTCCATGTGAGAAGCAATCCGTTTCTAGATCTAAACCGCACAATTCTAAAGATTGATCCTGAGCTCAAAAATTTATTTTGTTGATGATGAATAAGAATGCCAATCGAATTGGGAATTGCAATCTCTTAAATTAATATGGCACTGGAATCATAGGAATGCGAGGAATAAGGATATCTTCACCTTTGAAAGGTCCTGTCATAATTGTTGCTTTACACCATTGCTCATTAATTTTTCTACTGCAATCTGCGTGCCGTCGTAAAGTTTTGGTTGATTGGTATTTCGCAACATGGTAATTGGCAAACCGGTCCTGGCAGATCGAGTGAATTCAAAAATTCTGTTATGTAATTAACGGCTTCATCTACTTCCACAATAATGTCAACTGACTTGTATATGACTGCCTCTCTTTGAATGTTAAAATGAATAATATTGTGAAGTTCATCGAACGTCTTTGTTCTTGGCCACAAAATAGTTCGTTCACTCAGCCAATCGTGATTCTTATAATTGGTTTGAATATCGGGAGATATTTTTTCAACTAACTCTTCTTTTGACTTTATTAAATTGCAGAAGTTATGAGCCAATGAAATTTGCCCTGTGGTCAATCAACCGACACCTTTCCGTTCCCAATTTCCTGCAATTGATGAGAGAATATTCCAGATGATCGATCGTTTTGCAGTTAAGCATGCATATTTATATTTAATTTTAACGTCTTTACGTGTCACCACGGAGCAAAGTATTTTAGGCAAACCTTTATTTCATTCGTTGGTGTCGACTGAGGAATTGCAGGTAATATTTGCCTGAAATCTCTTCCAAGTTCCCAAATGAGCTGATATTTCCACGCAAATCTTGCAATGATCGATTAAGAGCCTCGACCGATTTTTTGTCCGCCACTGAACATTCATCCCAAACAATAAATTTGCATTTTTGCAATACTTTCCTCACAATGAATGCTTTGAAAATATTGCATGGTCGGAAATTCAATGTATTGCATGCTCAATGGCAATTTCAATACGTAATAAGCAGTTCTTCCATCTGATAGCAATGTTGTACCTATTCCGGAAGTGCAAAAGCTTAGGTTTGGGATTGATTTGTTGTCAGAATCAATCTAATTGGAAACGTTTTACCAGTTCCTCCTGGTGCATCTAAAAAGATTTCCCCAACTCCCTTACTGACAGTTTGCATATTTGATCTTAGGAATATTTATTTCACATATGACAAAAGATCAGTCGTATTGTAATTTTGTTCGCGACGCAATTTTACATCGAACGAAACAGCAGCAGATTGATTCGGTGATGGTATTCAATTGATTGAGAACTTTGTTCACGATTGGTAAGCAAATGTTATAGATAGATAGATAAAAATAAACAATAGGTATAATATGAATAAAATTTAAAAAAAAGAATTAGTATAAATTGTATTAAATTATAAGCATCAATACTTCTGATGGATTTGAATATTTAAACTGTGGAAAAATGAAGAAAGTTATGAGTTAATATTTTAAGATTAAATTTACATCAAATTAAGTTAAATCAAAATTAAGTCGGAGAAGATTAACTGAGCAAAAAGATTGATCTTGAGGAATATTTAGATTCAATGTAATAAAATTTCTTAAGATTAAATTGATGCCTTTTTTCAAACAAATTAAGCTAACTTTTTTAAAAAGAAAGATTTCAATTTCAATTTTTAATAGGCATTTAAAATTCCTTTTTCAGATTTGTTACAAATGCAAAAATTTTTTATATTTACATGCCATATCAGAGAGCATTTTAATTCTTGTCGTTTTTTTTCTTCTTTCCTTGGACAAATCCACATAATGTAATAAACATGGCAACAAAGAAAGAGAGGTGGGGGTAGACAGAATGAGAGAAAAAAAGAAAGGCGCCGGTCCAGCTATCTATGGGGGCCGGACACGCTTCGCGTGTAATCTATATAAATAGAAATGTCAATGTTCGTTTGTTCAAAATCTTACACTTGCGAAAATTCTTAAACAAGCACATTTTCTATGTTCAAAAGATATCGGAAAGTCCTTAACCTATTGCTTTGAAATTTTGACACAAAGTTGCAATCGAATACGCGCATGTTTTTAAATATTCATCGGTTGATTTCAAATTTTCATAAGTGTTGCATTACCAAAATCCCATAAATCAAAAAATAAATAAATTACACTCCTCACAAAGCAAAAAACAAACGAAAAGCTCTAACTGCTGGTCTTATTTATTTAAAAACACGCGCCTATTTGAGCGCAATGCGGCATAAAAATTTTAAATCAATCGGTGGATTGTTATTTATTATTATTTGTCATAATTTATCATTATTATTTATCATTTATTATTATTTATTACGCAGCAGTAAAAAAATTATCAATAAAACAAATCTAATGATAAATTTATAAAATAAAAAATGAGAAAAATATTAAAAGGAAAAAAAAACCCGAGTCGAAACATAAAACCACTCTCATTGAAATCCCTATTTAAAATGATAAAAAAGGGCGCCTTTGTTAGTGCATGATGATGATGCGTTTTTGTTGGCGCATGAGGGTCATCGACATTGACCCTAGTTGAGGGTTACAAAGAAATGATCAATAATTATATATCGCACTGCTCTTATTGAAATCCTTATTTAAAAAGATAGAAAAAGGCACCTTTATTGGCGCGCTAGAGTAATCGACATTGACCCTAATTGAGGATTACAAAGGATTAGCCAATTATTTATTATTATTCATTCAATATTTATTGTTTATTATTATTTATCATTATTCAGTGTTCTTTATTATTATTCATTATTTATTTATTGTAATTTATCACTGTTAATTATTCTTTTTCATTATATTATTTATTATTACTTATTATTCTTTATTATTATTTGTCATCATTTATTATTATTTAATATTAATCATTATTTATTAAGCAACAGTAAAGAAATCAAAAATATCAGCAAAACAAATGTAGTGATAAATTAATAAAATAAAAAATAAGAAAACGACTAAAATAGAAAACTAAAAAAAAACCCGAGTCGCAGCATTAAACCGCTCCCATTGACATTCCAATAAAAAATGATAGAAAGGGCGCCTTTGTTAGCGCGTGATGATGCGCATTTATTGGCGTGCGAGGGTCATCACATTGAACCTAGTTGAGGGTTACTTTTACTCAAGAAGGAGAAAGAGAGAGATGGGGGAAAAAGGAGAATGATAGAAAAAAAGATAGGCGGAGGCTAACTGTATCTTTTACTCAAGAAGGAGAAAGAGAGAGAGATGGGGGAAAAAAGGAGAATGACGGAAAAAAAAATTAGGCGGAGCCAATAAACTCCACCCCTCACCTATTTTCAGTTGTCACGGACGTGACACGTGAAAGAAAGTAATCATATTTACGCATTTAGAAGCCTCTATTGAAGTACAAGGTTGTGTCAAAATTTGAAAACAATCGGTGGAGAACTACCCGGAGATCAGGCGTGAGTAACAGGTAGGCATTTACATTTTTATTTATATAGATTAATTCTGTCAGCTGAGATGTGGTTTAAAAATTCGTAATTAAATTTATTATCGAAACTAATATACCTTTCGGGATTTATAACGCTTTTATATTGATTAGTATAAAATCAAATCCTAACTTATTTCCACTCAGTTTTTCATCGAGATGAAATTAAATATAATCACTTTTGCCATTCACCTCACTTGTTTTAGATACTTTTTGCTTTCAACAATCTAGCACAGCTGCCTGTTAGTTACATTGAATAATATCATCATTTATTTGTATGTCACAAAATAAAAAAATATTCGACTGAAGCAAAATTTCGGAAAAAATGTTTTGGTATTACCATATGTTTGCAAGACAAATTTTAAGTTTTAGCGAAGTAATTTGTGAAAAGTTTTTCATTTTTTTTTTTTTTTTTTTTTTTTTTTTGGGGAGGGGAAGGGGGGAGGGGAGATTGGAACTTGGTACAGATGACTTTGCTGCATAATAAGGTTCTTGATATGATAAATTTTATTTGTCGCAATTACGGTACGCAATGAATTGATGAATATCGATTATACAACTGATAATTTGGATTTCTATTTGATAGGAGGGAAGTTATCTGAGGGCTATTTGTATTGGGAATTGATAGAGTTTGATGAAGTTTGGAAAGAGCCGTTCGTCGAATACCGACCAGAGCAAAGGATTTAATGACCTAACTGATCAGTTTGAATGCCTTTTTTAAACTTCATAAAAGAAATTAACTCAAGTCGTTGTAAGAACCCTTTTTATAGTGAAGCTATTCATTCAATGTCACCATAGCAATACATAATTTACAATATTTATTTCTAGCGTAAAGATCATTGGTTTGTAAATACAAAGATATTTTTATAATACAAAGATTTTTGATTATTTTGTCATATCTGAATTCCAAAAAATATTTCAGTTTTCCCGAATTTGTGCTTATCTCTGTCATCCTTGAGTGATCTTAAAAATAGAGAATAAAATTTTCGAAATGGACGAAATTCAAATTTTTATATAAATGCTTTCAAGTTATATAAAAAATTGATTTGTAAATAAGGATTTCATGAGTAACTCAATAAAACTTATACATATTCAGTAGCAAAAAAAAAAATTAACATGAATTATACTTTTGTCTATTAAATTTCACTATAATTTATAAAAAGAATGAAATATATTCTGACCCATCAAGTTACTAAATATATTTTGTACAGAAAAAGAAAAACTAAGTTTCTCTTGTTTTTCTTTTCAGAAAATGAAGAAAAATTTTAAAGTTGTAAATGATATAAGAAATTAGCTATTTTAAATTTCTTTTTGAAACTTAAAAAAAAAAAAATGAAAATTCAACACTTTGCATGATGCCAGCTTATTTAAGTACAGCTGAAAACGTCATTCTTTCACCATCAACCAGATTTGACAAATTTCGTCGTTCTTCTCATTTTTGTTTCAGGAATGCGTAAATTGACTAATAAAAATTCCGATTTTAAAGTTTTTTAATTTTTTTTTGATACAATGCATATATTCATATATGTAAGAATTTGGAGTAAATTGCAAAAACTTTACATAAATACTAAAATACAGGATGAAATTCATTAATACAACCAAATTCAATCAAATCTTAAAAAAATATACATTTTTTGTCCGGTTCAATTTAAGTCTCTTTTTTTTTCAAATATTTTTTTTTTTTAAATTAACATCAATTATTTACAAAGAATAAATTTAAAAATTTTTAAATTTTTTTTTTTTTGTTTGGATTGCTTAGTCATTCAACTGGACAAAATTGCGATTCTATATCGAGTGATGACTCGTGGCATTGTTCAATTTTAAGAAATTGATAATTCCAACCATGAAATTTCAAGAATTCAATTAAATTTAACGAATGTATGAAATTTCGATGTTAAAATTAGAAACAAATTAAATTTTTAAAAAGCAATCTGATTTTGATAAAAATTAAGGAATTTTTTCCTTGATTTTATCAGTTCTGAAAAAATTAAAGCGAAACTTCGGGAAAAATTTAATCAAAATTCATTTATATATCATTTTCTGTCTATTTACCTTTGATTGCTGTATTTTGATATAGCGATGATAAACAATTTTATGAATACATTTCGCAACTAAAAAAAGCAATGATGCAATTACAACGATCCCTGCGACAACCAAAAAGACGATAATTGTTATGAGTGAAGGCAAACTCTCACATTTTTGATAAGCTGCATTCTAAATGAAATTATTTAAATTTTATGCTGCGAATTTCTCCAAAATCAAACGTAATAAGTTTTTAGAAAACTGAAGACGAAATAAAGGTCCTTTAATTAATTAAAAAATTTAATGCCAAATTTGGAAATATAATAAAAAAAGATTTAAAAATCTCAAAAAAAGCCTTATTTTTATTC
>KZ271552.1:4729-40946 GCA_002249935.1 Onchocerca flexuosa
AAATATATATATATATATATATTTCTCACCAAAATTATGGGTCTTTGCGCTAAGACCTACAATTTTGGGAACAAATTTTATTCATGATCCTTTTGGAATATATAAATATAAATATAATATAATATAAATAAATAAATGAATAAATAAATAAATAAATAAATAAATAAATATATATATATATATATATTTCCACAGATTTTTTGAATTTAATATAGGAAACTTTGCAATAGAACATAGGGAATTATAAGTTAGTAACAATTCGTTTCACCTCTAATGAGATGAAGAAAAACTATTTATTAAAATAATATCATAAAAAACTGTGAAGTTACAAAAACTAATAAAAATGACAAACATACCCTTAAAACATCCATACAAAACTGACTTATTTCTTCATTTGAATCGATTAACTGATAATTTTTGACTCGTTCTCCCCACTGTTCAAATGCGGCCCAAAATGCTGCACCGGAACCACTTCCATAATCCAAAACTGTTTCTGGGATGTATCCATTATTCTTAAATTCTTGCAATACAAAATGAACTTCAGCATAATTAGGCACAATTCTGAAAATTATGAAATAAAGAATACTTAACAAATAATGGTTGCTTTTTCATTATCATTCCTTTCGTAAGCACTTTAAAAAAATTGGTCAAATGATGCTATATGAAAATAAGAAATTATAAAAAGCAGTGCACTGAAACAAATCTTAGTAATTCAAATCATATCATATCATATTGTTTGGCATCAGAGCATTAATTGAGCGAGATAATAAAGCAGACAAACTTCAAGATGAATTGAAAAACATTAATGATAATGCACTGACGACGCTATTCTATGTATTTAGAGTATCCTTGACAGCAAAAATGATGTCCAATCAGAAAAATAAGAAATGAAAAGCTAATTATTGATGAGATGAAGTGAGCAACACCTATGTCTACGTAAACAATAAACTATGATTAGACTGAATGTTCCTTCCAAAAAAATGAAAAATGCACCTGGCTAATGCATAAACTGCAGCATGTTCACGCGTTTTAAAGTTCAGTGACTTCCAATTATACCTTGTACAGCGCAATAATTTACTTGCTTTTTTTTTGACTTCCAAATCGAATGCTTCCAGCTAAATTAAATTTTTATGAAATAATCGAATCTTCCAATCTTGTCTGAATTTTAAATTTCAAACCATTGTTGTTGATATAATGCACTATACTGAGCCCAAATTTCTAAAATTTGTGGCCGAGAAAAATTTAAAGATTTAACTGGTTTATGAATTCAATTTGTTTTTGAAACACATAAAAGTTAAGATAAATTGTGCAGAAAAAAAAAAAAAAAAAACCACAAAATTGAAACTAACAACTTTCTGACTGACAGAATTACGATCCGGAAATCCATCTTCAGCTTTCAATATTTTCTTAATTTCATGACGTGCATCTTGTACTTCTTCTGGTGATGCTGGAAACTGACGTTGATCCAGTTTTTCTTTTAACTAGAAATTTTAAATGACCGCAATTTAACAGAATTAACATAATATCTATGGAATTTTTTCATTTTATCGAAATCAAAAGAGCAACGACAACAACGACTACAATATAAAAGATAATTAACCCCAAGAAAAACTTCCAATTAACTACCCAATATTTTACTACCAATATTTTGCAAAAAAACTACCCAATATTACCAATATTTTGCATATCTTAGAGTAAAATAAATATCTATTATTTTGTTACATAGAAATAAAAAAAGATGATCAATGATAAAGCAAAAAGAATCTTACATGAACTAATGTCTTTATTTATATGTAGTATTAATGATGATTGAAGAAAATGAAATTCGCAGTTAGTGAATAATGATATCAACACTCAAACCGATGAAAAGATCACTACTGATAGATCATTATTTTTTGGTTCTTTTTTTTGTATAAAATATTTTATTGAACATCAAGAAATAAATATTTAAATCGAATTTAAAAATACATAAAACTTTACATAGGCAAAGTGACTGAGTTCACAAATAATTGATAAAAATGAAATTGGGTATTTAAAAAATCAAAAGAAAAATGATCCGCACCAGATCAGCTTCATACTGAAGAATTTTTGGGTTTCTGGAACATGATGTGAGTGCATTCCATAAGCCAACAACTGCTTTTGTGGGTAAAACTCCGGTGTATTTCAATCGCACTCTTTTCGCTGAAAGTTCTTTTAATTAACGCTGTGCTTCTTGTTTTTCTCAAAAATACACATGCTTCTTGCCGCAAAATGTTTTTTTATAAAAAAAATTTAATACAGTAAAGAAATGAAATTCGGTATTACTCTGTTGAAATTCAGGAAACATTATCAATAAATTATCGATAGCCTTTAATCTCCCTTGCGATGTCTTCATAGTTTTCGAACGTCAGTAAAAAAATTAATTTGAATCATACAAATAACCAACTGATAAATATAACAATAATTAGAAAAGCTTCTGCCGTTGAAATTTATATGAATCATTATTCTTAAATGCCTCTGTCTTGATAAAATGTTAGATCAGAACGGATGGAAGATTTTCACGTATTGTATCATCTCAAAAAATTCTTATGGAACTAGCATCATTTTCTAACCTTATGGTCATCAAAAAAGTCTCATCACATCATCTAATAGAAAGAATGATTAAAAGATATGGAAAATTAAGTAACGAAACAATTCATATTATATAAAAGAAGCTATTTATCATATAACATTTGAAATTTGTCAAAAGAAAACAAGGGAAACAAATTATCCTCTCACCACCAACATCCTTCAACTGCATAATACTTTTTGAACCCGTTTCAACATTCATCGAAATAACTTCCGCTCTCCCATCATCCAAACTTCTTGTAAGTCCCAGTGAGGTTCGCTGTCCAGCACTAAATCTGCATAGTGTTTGGAATATAGGAAATATTTTCTTCATCCGAGATTGATTCACTCAAAACATTAGCATAGTTACTTCTATTGTAATCCTGCAAATTATATAAATTTTTATACTCTTTCTCAGAAAATTTTGCAATACTGCTCGATTTCTAAAGTTAAGATGGATCTTAAGGAACAGTATGAATAATACTGAAGTAGAGATTACCATGGAAACGATTTGTCCTTCAGTCAGAATGCGTCAGTGGTACATAGTGATATTATTGTACAACAATGTACTGGTTTCAATCAGTTCAAAAATAAACAAACAAATTATTCATCTATATAAATAAAAATGTAGATGTTCCTAGTTACTTGTCATATAACTTTCAAGTTCTTCACTGACTGATTTGAAATTTTGATACAATGTTGCATTCGAATAGGTGCGTGTTTTCATATAGATAAGATACGTGTTTAAAAACGTTTAAAAACTCTGGCTAGTTTGAATCCACAGCGGCTATGTTGGCTCCAGTCACTGAACAATAAATTTACAGGAAACCAACATATCACGACATTTACCGCTCCCTCCCCATGAAATACCGCTGATCAACAAACCACCGAATGATACAAACTATAGTTTGCATCAGATTTGAAAATTCAGTGTTTCACTGGATGAATGAACATTGATGTAAATATTCGACGTTCGGTTTTGAAGAAGTCGTAAGGAAAAATTGTTATTCTATATTTGATATTATCCAAATTATCATTAGGGAGAGTAAAGTTAGACAAGTTATCCTACGAAATTACAATTTTAAGCAACTTCGATCTCATCTAAATAAAAAAAAATTAAAAAAAATAAAAAAAAATAAAAAAAAGATAAAAAAATAAAATAAAAAAAAATAATAATATTCCAGTTCAAGTTATTATTGGCGAAATTAATTTTGCGTAGATAATTTTTTCAGTTTTGAATTCAAATTTTTTTTCTAACAAACATAATTTTCTGTAGTCCAAAACTAAACTTATCACTTAAATTATCCAAGTTGCACTTTGTAATAGAATTTAAACACTAGTCTTTTCAGTTCATTATAGTTTTTTTTAGAATTGCTATAAGTAAAATCACAAAAGTTTTTACTAAAATTTTGTCTCACATATTTATTGCGATGGTTTTCAAACATTTAATTCTATGAAAATTAAAATGCTTTAATTATATTTCGGGGAATAAAAGCTTAAAATGGGATTTATCAGTTCATCTCCATATCGTTACTTGAGTAATAAAATATAAAATTGAGGTTGTAAAAGGCACATATTGCCAATAATTCATGATCATTTCAAGTATGGTAATTTCAAGATTGAAAACAGTCTAACATCATGTATTAACTTCTATTAAAACTGATCCATATAAGATAAATTTGGTTAAGTAATTATCCTGTTCAGCCATTATTTTCTATCAACTAAAGCAGATTTGTGATTTTGAAATGGATTTTTGGATTGCGAATAATTACAGCCTTGATTTGATATGATAGTTAGCCTGACCTTGGTGTCAGAAAAGTCTAGTCCGCTTTTAGTTCGGTCAAAGCTTTTTAAAACAAAACATGCCAATAATAGTAGAAATATTTGAAAAGGACAATGAAAAGAATTAAAAGACTGATAAAAAATGTTTTCAATTTAACGACTTTCTTAGGATATTTTCCTGAATCATTCTTGTCACCAAACTGATAGATGACCTCTGTATTTGAAAAGAATCGTATCTTTATTGCGTAGAGTATTTTCGAAGAACTAGTCTTTGATGCAAAGATTATTAGACTTTCATGGCGATGTCAAATTTACTCTATCGAAGTATGACATATTTCGCTGACTTATTGTTTGTTCATCATCTAAGCATTGAAGAAAAAAAAGGCTGTTGTTTTAAATAGATTTATTAGAAGATAAGTGGCTGATCAGACAAATAGTATTGTGAAAATTAAAAAGTCAAAAATATAGGATTTGGCTGTGATAGCAATTGTTAGATTTCAAAAGTCTCAAGTGCATAAATATTCAATTATAATTAAATTTTGTACTAAATACTCACCATACATTGAATTGTTTTACGATGAATGGACAAACATCTTAACGTCTTCCCCCTTTATCCATTCATTTTTTCCTCATTTGTTGTCATTTCGTTGCTAAAAACTTTTTTTCTTGCCTTGACATTCCACTTCCTAGTTTTTATAATTCTCCGATTACCAATAGATAAATACAGTGGAAACATAGCATAGTTGTATCATTGAGCATATCGGCTGCAGAATACACAAATAATATAATAATTATCCAATAATTATGCAATTTTTGCGGTGCGGTAATTCAACGAACGGATCATATCAAAAATTATTATGTTTTTATTGATGATTTTTTCGGCATAAAATTTTTTTTTGGATATTTTAAAACCTACCAATCCACTTTCTCTTCTTTTTTTGCAATGGTAAGATGTTAGACATGTCTGCGACCTTCAAAAGCATTTCGGTGTGTTCCGCCATTTTCTTCTTTATTCTCTTTTTTATTCAATCAAATAACGAAAATGAAAGGGTTGCTGTTGTCTTTCTATTATTCAAAAATGTTGGAACCTTTCTGTTTGCATAACTATTAAGGATTTTCCAATTTTAATAAATTTCCATTCATTAATGATTTGAGATTTGTAGGAAATATTGATCACTTCTTATCAATGAAAAAATTTACTTTAACCCAATCGTAATCTATTTGCTACATCCAACTTATCATGACCGATATGCAGACAATGTATTAACAAATTAACGGTGATAATGAATTAGTAAATTAATTTGTTAATTAGCGATTAAAAGTAACTAATTGTCATTAAAAATGAATTATTAACGAGGAAATTTAATTGATTCATAATTTCTTGATTACAACCATCATGCGTTCCTCGGGACAATATCATTTTATGGTGACATTTCGATTAGATTGGCCATGAATTCCTTTAGGTAGTACATACTCGATCATTACTATCTACAAATTGCTATCAATTTTTTACATCGATTTTTATAAAACATATTTCATATAAATCCAGAATAAATTTAATTTTTTTCCCCAACTAACTGCCCGAAAACATGCCGCAATTATCTATCAATTGTAATCATAATATCTGCGCATTCAACTATATCCTTCTTTCTTGTCAAATTTAATTCGTCCATTAATTTTTTCCTTTTCTTCTGCTCCCGTCTCTTTTCATTGTTTATAATCAGGGAACAAAATCCCTTCAAGGAAGTCTTTTAGATATTTTGACTTAATTCTCACTTCACCTATAAACTGTAATATAGTTCCAATATTTGTTCTAAATGCAGGAAGTTTGCTCAGTTTTCTGTATAAAACAACTCTATTTATTGTGCTGAAATGCCTAAGCTTGATTTTTCTCAGCAGGCAAGGAAATGAAATGAATCATGGTGGACATTTTTCACTTTCATCACATTATCATTTGTGTTCTTTTTCTCCCCGTTACCTCTTAATCATACAAAGTTGGATCATTCGGAAATTGCACTGCTCTCTTTAATTTTCAGTTTAAAACCTCAAATTTCGGTACCCCATTGAATTTTACATTTTGTATTAGTTGCTACTGCTGCATCTTCCCGAAAAGAATTGTTTAAAAATTAGAAACCGATAAAATCATGTCACGAATCAGAGATCAAAAACCTTCCATGATTTAAATATATTAAGTTTTTTCTGATCATAATAACAACCTTTTCGAATATTCTCCATTGCAAAATAAACAAACCTTGTGAATAGTTGCTTTGTCAGGAAAAGATGATAGAAATATCATACGTGAAAAAGGAAAAGGAATTTCGGACTGAAAGTAAAATGAATTATTAAGACTTTGAAGTATGAAGTATTTGTAACCAATAATTAAATTCATTTTTTTAGGGAATCACCAAATTCTTCTCAACATCTCTAATGAATTCTTCATTTTTAACATTTCATTTCTTCATTTCAATAAAATGCTAAACAAAATCTTTCACATAAATTTTAAAATTGAACTTTTTCTGAAAATGTGGGGCGATGCAAGAAAGAAATTTACAATTTCTCATTTGATGAATGATTTTAATTGATGCACTAGTTAATCGAAAGTGTTGATAATAAAAATCATATATCTGCGTTTTCAAGATTCTCTGTTTGTCTATTTGATGAAAATCGTCAGTTTCAAAAAAGTATTTCTATGAGAGAAAGGAAATCATGATTCTTTTAACTTTTCAGAATCAAATGATTACTTTCATTTGGTTTTACTCTTTAATTGGATTATTTCATGGTTTTTTGTAAATATTGCCACAAAAGCTATAGCAGCAGTACCAGATATAGAGATACTAAGAGCAGTGGTAAAAGAAAATGCCGATGGATAATCGATGGTTTTCCAAGCCTGAAATATTCCATAGTACTCGAAATGGATTATCCAATCAAAATAATTATAACAATGATATCTCAGAATCACAGAAGGATTATGAGGATCCCGAATATTATTATTCGAACCCGCCTGATCTTCCTCGGGTTTTTATTTCTCATATTTTTGAAATCTTTATATGCCAAACTTGATTGAACTTGTCTCAGGCATTGAGTTTAATGCAATTTTAAAAATGCGATATCGCATGCAAAAATAATGCCAAAGAATTATTTTTTATCATTAAGTGAAATTTGAATATTTATTAGAATTTCCTCTACTCGATGATTTGCCTGAGATTTGGCTAATAAAAATCATAGGAAAATTTAAAGTTTGAACTGGAAGTCATCAAATTTCAAAGAAGTCAACAGTGTACAGTTTATTCTTGAAATCGCTGAAGTTTTTATTTAATTTACTTTGACCTGAATTTTAGAAACGAACGCCACCACCATTACCACCAATGAATTCGTTGCAGAAAATTGTTCCGACGCACCTTGTCATAGAGCATAAACAGGTTCCGTTTTACTTAAAATTTGATTAAAAGTTCACAAATTTAACTGTTTTTAACTTTAAAATGTAATTTTCATTTGTAATTTTGCCACCGGCAAAAGGTTCTTTCTACCTGTTGAAAAAATACTTAAATTGCCAGATTAAATTCAAATAATCAATGTATCGAAATACTTATAAAATGATTAGAATTGCACAGCAGGGGTCGCTGCAGTCTTGAACTCTCAGAGCTTGATCGCATAGTAGGATTAAAACAATCACACAGATCGGTCATGTCACTGATACTGAATAAATATCAGATCTCTGATGTCAGACTAAAAGTCATCCGATTGCTTCCAAATGACGTCTTCTGCTGATCGTCTTCTGTATAAATGATATCCATTGTTTCCTGTAACTCTGTTGGATGCTAATGCTCGAGGATATCGCTTATAGCATTTTCCGTTTATCATGCATGGAGAATTTAAATTCAGTGTACCGTAAAGTCCATGTATCATACATATCGGCACAACTTCATGCAAATCCTTATCAACGTCGGCATGGGGTATTTCAGAGCATATTACATCGTCGATTTCGTTTGAAGCGATTTTATCAGAAAGCCAGATTATTATATGTGCATGTGACAATCCTCTCTTTTGCCATTCCTTTGAGCACATCCAGCAGCGCACAGATCTAAATGCTTTTTGTTTTACCATGAAATCCATTAACAATTTTAGCTTCTGTCTGAAAACAAGTGCTGTGATGTCATGTCTATCTATCGGCGTATATCGTCTCGAATTGAATTGCATATGAATGTAATGAATAGGTCTGGATACCCGTAGTGACGAATATGCTCAACTGCATCTTGAGTATACTGATGCATATGATGTGGACTGCCTATGTATGAAAATAGTAAAATCGTTAGTTTCCCAGCATTAGTTATATTACCGTCATTTACAACTACATCTCGCAACTGAATCATTCTTCAGAGCGAAAACTTGATCGGATACAAACGGATGAATATCAAATGTTTTGTTTCGATTTTTGCATACATTTCTACGATATATTGATGAAACAATTTACGGCATTTCAAAATGTGATTATCTTCATTTTCTCGAATCATTAATCAGTATGAATAAATAGTTTATTGTTATGTATTTCTTATTTGCTTTTTCACCATAATTGGATCATCATCTTAACGTTGAAGTGATATCCATCAGCACCATCCAAAAAAATGATTGGATATTGCTGAGCATCGAAGCATCGATGAGTTTCTGAAATTTTTGTCAATGGATCGTCTCCGATGAAGAACAATATCTCTAGGTTGGAATTGATCTCCGACTATAACAATTGCCCTTTCGTCTAAAGTTGGAACATTGAATCTTCGCACGTATTCTCCAGCAAGCGTTTCGTCAGCATGAATAACAATCTTGTGTGTATCAGATGGCATCATGTCAATTGCTGTTTTGAACAAACGCACTAAATTGTTTTTTTTTTGTGAAGCTTTTGCAGTTGGAAAATGACGGATCTTTCTATGTTGGCATGAATTCCGCAGCATCCATTCAATTCATAATTGCTATCACTGATGAAACATATTGTAGGAATTTATGTTGACCATCTGACAGGGGAAGCAGGGAGCCGGCTTTATGATAAATTTGTCTTTTCACGAAGTTGGCATGAATCATTTTGTTACGATTTCTGAGCCGAACGACTTCATTTGGAAGCATGAGTTGTATTTCCTGATTTTAGATAGGAAATGCTTTGATTTAGAGGTATATCCGGTAAGCAAAGTTTTTAATGGCTCTGGCAGTTCAAGTTGAGACAGCTTAATTTTTCCAGCGACGCAATATTCCTTTCGTTTCTCTATTAAATTTCAGAATCTTCCAGTAATGACATACTTCAATCATAGTGTCGATGAGAACATGTGAGCTCAAATTAAAATCATCAGCTGGGCTGTATCGGATTGTAATCGCGTGACTGCTGAACGTGAAGCCGTGTTTGACACTGATCTCCTGTTTCTCATTGACGTTTCGCGTTCATTCTGTTCAGAACGAAGCAGATCACGAAGCTGCAGAACACGATCGACGTGCTCGCAATCGTGCAAAATGTTCGACGGCTCAAAATCTTGAATCTCCGAAAGTTTTTACCTATTTCTTTGAAAGTTTAAGAGAAGATGAATTCAATACTCTGTTCAGTTGAGCTGCTGAACTTTGCTATTGCAAAAAATTATATATGATATTGAAAGATACTAACAGTCATAAATGTTCGTTTGTTTAAAATCTTCAATTTTCGAGAGTTTTTGTCTATTGCTTTGAAATTTTGATTGAACGCTGCATTGAAATACGCGCATGCTTTTACCGAGCATACTGAGCGTCGCATACTGAACGCCACATTCATTTCGAAGGAAATAAGCGTGATTAATAGATTCAGTCCACTCACTTACTTTTACCTGTCACAGAGTAAAAAGTAAAAAAAAAGGTAGATCTATATAAAATCATGCGCCAATTCGAATGTAAGGTTGTATCAGAATTTCAAATCGAATGTAAGGTTGTATCAAAATTTCAAATCAATGGGTAAAAACTTGAAGCATTGGGCAAAATGAACAACAAAAATTTACGACAAAGAGATAATCCAAGGGACGACCTAATATTAGAAGTCAGAAAGGTAATCCATAAACTGATTGGAAGAAATATTTCATTATACACTATCATGATCTTGACATGTCCACGACGCAACTACATACCCCACAAATTAAAAAATAAATGAACTATATTTTGTACGAAGTAAAAAACAACTGAAAAGGCATAAATTACGTGCCTTATCTACTTAAAAACACGCGCCTATTCGAATGTAACATTGTATGAAAATTTCAAATCAATCGATGAAGAACTTGAAATGTTGCAGAAAGTAGCCGCAGTCAATGCAGAAAGTAGGCATGGTGAACAAATTCTGTCCGCTCATGAAATAGTGCAGGGCGGAGTCGAAAAATTCAGTCCGCTCATGGAGCTGTGTCTTGGGTGGGGCCAAGAAACTCAGTCCGCTCATGGGAGTGTGGTTTGGGTGGGGTCAAGAAACTCAGTCCGCTCACTGACTTTTAGTTGTCGCGGACGTGACACGGAGAAAAAATAAGTATGTCTAAGTAAAAACACACGCCTATTCAAAAGAGCCACAAGATAACACAAGACTGTAAGATAACACAAGATTGTAAAGAGCCACAAGGAGCATTTACATTTTTATTTATACAAATAACATATTATTATCATTTGCAGAGATGAAGATGCTTATGGCTGCCACAGTTACAAATAATGCAGCTAACGGAAAACTTTAGAAAAAATGACATAAAGGGCAAAACAATTTGTTTCTATTTCGAAAAACATCAATATTTTTTGCAGCTTTACTAACTCTATGTTAAAGAATAGCCTTTTTCATGAAATATAGAGGGATTGAAATGAATACAGATGAACATCGGGCAATAAAGCAATACACTGCAGTATCGTTTCTTTATATCACAAATATTCCCAGTAGCATAAGCGTCACGTGTTCAAACTCCAGAAAAAAACACTGAAAATTTTGTGATATCATTCTTATTTTATCGATATCCTTTTTATCAAAAAAAACGCCCAAGTGCAATCTTGACTTCCCATACTTTTCCCAAAAAATTTCTCTTTCTTATTACACCAGTAGTTTTCTGCCAATACATTACAGTTCGCCATTTTTTCCATCTGGAACTCGTTCTATCTGAACTCAGCTAAACTTTTTAAAGAGTAATTAGTACCAAAAAAAGCCATACAAATGTTTATCGAATATGCTATAAATGAACTTCCTGAAACAATGTTCTTAATTCTTTATAAGTTTATTTGTTGCTTGCAGTAAATACAATATTTCTGAAAAATGTTTACAAGAAAGGCTCGTTTCAACATTACCAACTGTGCAAATGATTTTCATACAATAATATTGAAAGACCAATAAAAAAACTACAGTAAATGTCGAGAAAATCCAAAATAGAACTTGTAGAAAAAACAAATCGATTTTAGGATTGATTTTAGGAATCAAAACATTCAGTATGGGAATCGACAAATAGCAAAAAATCGAGAAAATGGAGGCTATGAACGATAAATTCTATGCAGTAATCCGCTGAGAGACATTCTGTTGAGCATTTTTAGTTGACGGAGGTTGCGCTGGAACTAGTTGCAAAGGTGGTCGAATTGGTGCGACACGGTAAAGAGGTGAATTTTCCAGTTTCTGGCGCAAAATACCCGTTAAAATTATTTCCACATTATAAACAGCTGTAAAAAAAATATAATTCAATTAAAAAATTTCGCCAAATTCCGAAAAATTGAAATTTTAATAAAATGATTTATAAAACTCTAATAAAAAAATAAATGAAACATACGCATTCCACAATCCGTTAAATACTGCAACAGATGCACATCGCTGTCATTGCTAATTAACAACAGCAGTGATTCGGTCTATAAAACTTATGAATTACGAGCAAAAACTGGGAAAAATAAAATTTAATAATTATTTAGATAATTGAGTAAAATCAGGTAAGAATACGTTCAAAATTATGATTAAAACATTAAAAATGAATGAATACATTACCTCAATACAATGTATTACATACTGCGGTTGGGGCCTTTCCCTTAAAATAATACCTCCGGCAAGTTCAATCAAAGCCACTAATTCTTCATAAGACGGTTCAACACTCGGAGTCAGGTAAAACGTTACATCCTAAATATATGATACAGTCTCATCAATATAAACGTACATTTTTAAGCAAAGTAAAATTCAACATAAAATTTACAAAATCAAATCAAAACCAAAAAGCTACAATCATAAGACATACCTGAAAAAGTTTCCGATACCGTGCTTTCAAAACACTATATTTCAGATTATAACCAAATACTTTTTCATTTTCATCATCACGAGCGAAGTAATCCAGTGAATCTGTGTTTCATTTGAGAAAAGAATTTAAGACTAGTTATGAAGGCTTATATTTTTTTTATCAATATTTCTTTCGATCTGAATTTTTGTTTTCTTAAGCAATTTAAGCATAGTTTTATTGGTTTCTCGGAAATATTAAAAAGTAACCTGGAAATAAGCGGCACCGATAGCCGTCAGTAACCCAGTTCGGGCCAACAACATTTTTGCCCAATGCTATTGCTTCCAGAAGCTTAAGAGTACGCCACAAATTAAGCACTACTAAATGTGTGCATTCCTGCACTTTTTCGGTAGTCGCACCACCAAGAAAACGTACTTTCTGAAAAAAAAATTCTGTTGTTCCATTTTAATTCTACTGGTTAATTTGCAAAAATTTTTGAGAAAATGTGGAACAAGCATTATCTTTATTATTTATTTTCTTAAAATTTATAATTTCCTGATCACAAACACTAATTTCGTAATAATTCTTGAATAATTCCGGATAATAGTTAAACAGTACTGGAACTGATTAATTCTGACCCGGACTTCATTCGAAATCAGAAATCAGAAGTTAGAAAAAGTCTAATTTATCTAAAGAAAATGGGAACATACTCTTCCCAGCGCATCTTTTTCTTCGGGAGTGAAACCGCTGAAACACACTACAGGAACTTCTTTAAGGGTGCCCATTTCAGATCTTCTGGTTTCAATTTCTTCATTGGTAGGGGGTGGAGTTGTCATGCTATAATAAATTGAGTAAATTCAAGAAATTTTTATGTGTCTTGAAACTTCCAAAATTATAAATTTAAAATCTTGATAAAAATTTACTGGAAACGTTTATTTGGAAAAATATTTTTATCATTTTCCACATTTCTTTTAACTTCTAGAGCTCGCTGCCACTGCTCATTTGCAAATAAAATCGGTATTTTCCATGGAACTGCAATAACAATTATTGTATGACGAATGGCAATACTAGTAGTGAAAAGAAATAGCACTTTATATCCACAGTTATCGAATAAACATTTGATAAATTTGAGGTATTATTAAGCACCATTCATATTATATCTATGAAGGACACCTTGAAGAATTCAATTTTGTTATTAATCTAGTCTTTAATGGGAACATTAATTAGCTATATCAATCCCTCCCTGAACCAGAATTTATGTTCACTTATTTTATAATTAACTTTCAGACATATTTGACTTTTTCGCAAATTATTATTGGAAAAATTTGTCTCACTGGCAATTAAATAAAGCGACCTCAAATATAACAAACTTATGAAACTTACTGAAAAATCTCTATTTCCGTCCACCAAATTCATACAAAATTCAAAATTAGAAGGAGAAGCCTAAAATAATATGATATTGATTCATTGGAGACTTTAAGCAAAGCACTAACATAAAAATTGCTTGCATGCTTCCGAATAATGTTCTATATTATAAGGTGTAGCATTTGTATCTGAAACCATTCCAGGAATGGGACTGCAATTTTCATTTTCATTCACCGCATTCTTGATACCCAAATAAATCTCAACTAGCCACTGATATGTTACAACTGAGATGCCCATTTCATGACATCGTTCTACTTTCTCACCTTCAGACCTAAAACAATAACTGATTTGCTTACTTTTCAGTGTTTGAAAGAACTGATTGCGTTACACAACATAACAGTCATTCAGTCCTCAAAATTTCTTGTCAAATCAAAAAATAAAAGAAAATCTTTCAATTATAATAAGAACAAGCAAAATACAAATTTTCATACGTTTTTGTGACCAAATAATGATTATGATTAGTAAGATGGGGAGTATAACGGGCTCCTATGGCAGTAATCATCATTCGCACACCACATCGTTCATTTTCATTGAAACCATTTATTGCTATTATCTGGAAAATGGTGTTTACTATACGAGAACATGTTAAATTTATGAAAAGATTTAAACCAGAACAAAGAATTAATCCAAATTTAGTGAAGTTGTTTAAAATCGCAGAGCACGATGGAATGTTCTGAACATTGATTGCCTCTTCCTCTCCCGTCCTCCCCTCCCGCATGCTATCTTGTTCTGCGATTTCCTCAAAATCTCCTTGATTTTTCGAATTATCCTCATACTTTCAATCAAAATTCACAATCTTTTTTGAATTTGGAAATCTCACTATAAAAATCCAACAAAGTTATCTTAATTCATACCTTGCCAACAGCTGGTCTATGATTATCAGTCCAAAAAGTTGGAAGATGAAAAACACGCCATGGTGCCTCAAGATGTTTTTTCGTGAGAACATCATTTAACCAATGCAGTGTTACACATCGCTTACCCCTCTTTAATGCCTGTAAAATTCAAACTAACATGCAACATACGCTGTTCCCCTCAATTTGGAAAACAAAAAAAGAAAAAAAAAGTAAGCAAGAAAGACTATGTAGATTCATTAATACCTGAGAGAAATTTTATGAGCTCAAGTTCACTAAGGACTTGAATTCAAAATGATTTCACATCATGTCAGATGAATTTCAGAGCTTATATATAAAGCAGTTTTAAATTGATGTGCACAGTAGAAAAACCAACAAACTGTTTTATGAGAAACAGATTAGATCGAAGCACAGAACTGAAGTGTGAAGTTAAAAATAAGTTGATCAAAATGAATTGACACTAATTTCCATCACCTGCTGAACTAAAGGATGTCGCATAGATTCGCAGATGACATGAGTTACTCGATCGCTGTTCACATTATTGTAAGCTCGTACACCGAACTCAATTTCACCACCATGTAACCGAACAACAGCACCTATTTCCTGCACATCTAAACGATCCACCAATACTTTTTCATGCTCAATAACCACGAAGAAACAACCAACAAGGCACATATCGGATTGCACTGTAATTTTTCACCATTGAAATAAGTAATTATATTCATAGATCTAATTTCAGAAAAAGAATTTCAAAAACTGGAATTTCTAATTCGCATCTAAAATTTATCAAATCACACTATAATTAGTACCACTTCCAGCAACATTTGGGTCATGTCCGTAAAAAGGTGTCGCCTGCTGCACCATGCGGATATGAGGAGAACTCACTGTAGAACTACTACTTGATTGCATATCTACTGAAAAAGGAGCATACATTAACTTACATTAAAAATTAGATAAATATATCTATGAAAAAATGTGAAATTCCAAAAAAAAAAAATAAAAATAAATCCCTAATCTTTTGATTCGGAACAGTAAAATTATGTACCTATTATTCAAATATTTTCCAAAATCGAATATTTCCCGAGAATTCTAAGGTGAACAAGTAGGTTTCGAAAAAACTTGAACTAAGTGAAAAAAAAACTCCACATTTCTTCAAAAATTCATATAAAGTTCACAGGAAGTGCAATATAGAAAATAAAAGACAAAATTCGTCGAAAATTAACTTACTATTTGAAATGCTCCGTTGCAATGCAGTGTTATTAACTACAGGAGATGTTAAACCACTGCTAGCGGCTTGCGAAACAGCACCAGGAACTGAAGCTTGAGTTGGAGACATTAGCTGAGGTGAGCGCATATCGTGACCAGATGGTGTCTGATAACATGAATTTATCGGAGCAGCAGGTGCTTGGCTTTGTACTGCTCCTGGTGCTGAATATCTTGCTGTAAAATGAGCCTTTTGATCTATAACATAAGTCTTTAGCTGATCACAAAATTACTTCTTGAACATATCCAAATAAACTTTTCTTGAAAAACGAAAAATTATTTTTATGATTTCATTTACAAATAAAACTCGAAAATTTTCTCATATTGATGAAAATAAATCTAATTTTCATTCCAAAGATAATTCTATTTGTTAAACTTGATCTTTTTATTTTTGCATTGAACATACTTGCCCAATTTCGGCAGTTCTGATTTTTTCTCTATGGAAGGGGAAGAATAAAAGAATCGCTCCATAACATTTTGCTACAAGCTTTTATTTAAAGATACATCAACTGTATTTTATTTTTCGTTTTATGAATATAAGATCTTCAATAACAATAATGAGAAGGATTCTTTTCCTACTGTTTATAGAGAGCAGGATAAATAATTTCAAATCTCATTATCAATTGCAAAAAAAATATATTTGAAAATACTTTTACACCGTTGACAATGAAATTCCTCATCGTAACAAATGTTGTAGAACTGTGCACAAGGAAATTTAAACAAAAAAGATAATAAAACTAAAAATCACAGATTCGACAGAAAGTTCGAAAAATAAATGCATTCGAGGTTTTATAATTCCATCTATTTCTACAATCAATCAGTGGCTGGTTTACTTTTCATGATATTAAGGGTAGCATATTGCTAATTCATTCAATCTCTATCGACAAACTCGCTTTCTCAATTATAAAACATAAAATGTCATTAGTAGAGTACTTTTCGCAAAATCTGAAATTAAATTCAAAATTCAGTGACTAAAAAAACGAATTGCGTACCAACGGGTGAATATTGCTGAGCTTGCAGATTTGCCTGCTGATTAGCTGGTGTTGGATTTGGAACCGGATACACTACAACAGATGAACTGTTAAATTAAAAAATAAAAGTAACTTTTCACAACAATTCCTTATTTCATCAAACTCATCAAGGCATTACTTCTACATCAACAATTTCCCGTCGACTTAGCTTAAAACTTTTATCAATAGAATTAATAATTTATATTAGCAAACCCTATATGATAGATTTGTACCTGACTAATCTTGCTAGTAACATCTGATTATTAAACAATATTTTTTTGAACAAACAATAATAATGAGTTCTTAAGATTTACAAAGCATTATTATAGAAATTGTTTTACCGAATTAGATCAAAAAATTTTTAAATTTCGAACATAATCAACAAATTAGATACCATTAACATATCCAATATGATACCATTAACATATTCACAAAAGACAAAAGAAGAGCTATGTGCTTCTTTTATAAAGTTTCAAAAGAAAATGGAAAGCATCTATCACACAAAGCTCAAATATGAAATAATTTTTTTGCATGAAATATTGAAAATACTGGAAACTTCATTAAGAACTGAAATGAGAAAACAGAATAATGCAGGTGAAAGCCAGGTTAAATAAATCGACAAAGAGAGAAAAGTTGCCGAAGGTTATAAGGAATGTATAAGGAGAGGAAAAGGGGCACAATAAATTAATAATAAAGCATTTGTTTGAAGCATTCAAATAACGCATCCTACCTTTCCATTCCCTCTGTAATAATAAATCGGCTACCGATTCTATTCATGCGTAGTCATTTCTTGTGCATTATATGGGCATAAATGAAGATCTAAATACTGCAAAGATATTGTAAATTTAGTGCCTTATTGTGGAACATGAAATTGACGGAGTCCTAAAGAAATCAGTGAATATTCCGCCCACTACATAGAAATCGTCTAAAGAGATAAAAGAAATGTAATCACGGATGCTAAAAAATCAAATAACTGGCAAGTGCTATCTTATATATTCAAGTATCCTAGCTAATGGTCTAAAAGTGAATGATATCTTAGTTAAATTTTCTCTTCAAACTGGATTAAGCTAAAGGACTCGCTCTTGACTCAAGAAAGATTTGGATTTAAGATATCCAGATTACACTACCATCTTTGCTGTTAAGTCATTTGATGGAATTTGTGATAAAAAATACATTGTGTATACAATATATTTGCCCTGAAATGATTGTTTAAAGAGTGCCATTTCAAGAGCTTAGTTTTCAAAAGTTGCCTATATCTTACATTAACCCCACACACAATATATTTAATGCTATTTTAAGCATTATAAGTTTCCCCTAAAGTACCGTGAAGTCATTCTAAAAGCATGAGAATGAACAGATTCTAATAAGCAAAAAATCGCCTTGTTGCTTAATAATGAAGACAAACTAAGTACTCCACGCTCTGTTTATCTTTCTCCTATTTTATAGCATTATTTGTCTATTCTTTTGTAAGAAGAATTTAAAAAAACTCCAAAAAAAAAAAAAGCCGGACGATTGAAGATCCAAGAAAACAGAAAGAGAAAGAAATGAATAAACCAACTGTAATGAAATGAAGAAAAAAATATGTTACAGATTAGAGTAGGATATAAAAATTTGCACTCAATAATTAAGAGAGAAGAATCTAAATCCCTACTGTGGAGATGAGGGAAGAAAAAGTAAGAGGGTCGTTTGCGTAATGGTAAATGGCCGCGAAAACTTGATGAAGAGGAAGGATGTTGTTCGTAATCACTCTCAGTCTAATAGTGTTCCCGATCGATGCTTAAATTATTATTTGTTATCATCAGCAGTATGATTACATACATATGGAATTTGCTATTTCATTTCGGATGATTTTTCGGCATAAAAGATCTTCGCTAAAAAAAACATAAGTTTCAGAAAATCAAAAGTCGAATAAATTTCCGGGAAAATTTGTTGCTCATATTGACCTAGCAATCAGGCGAAATCAGACGAAAAAAGTCAGCACAAATCTTCATAATAAGTAAGGAAGACTTCTTAAATGAAAAATCAGTAGAATTAATCGGGAGTGATAGACATGCAAACAGGATTAGGGAAGTATATGACTAACCGAAGGATGAGAATTTATGGAAGGAAAATGAAGTAAAGGTGAGAGAAGTGGAAAGTTGGAGAACTGATACTCCAAGCAAATTGGATGTGCATGCTCACTCATCGTACAGTTACTATTAATGAACAATAAAATAGCACTTGTTAAATAGTTAAATTAATCAAAACGAATTTAGAAATTTTAAGTGACAAAACGGAGAAAGACTTCATTATCTCAACAAAAATATGAAGCCCTCTTATAAAACTGCTATCTCCATGTGGAAGTTACACCGTAACATATGTTTTGTGCTCATTCTAAGCAAAAATTTGCCTTTGTTTCCGTTTTTACAAGTCAACAATATTGCAGTCATTATTTCTTTAAACAAAAAAGCCGCGCAAATTCTATCGGAATCCTCATTACGTCATCATCAGCATCATCAAAAAAAAAAAAAAAAAAATACTCTATATTTGAAAACTTCGTAAAATGGACGTTCAGCAAGTTATTAATAGAAACTTTGTTATGCAGTGAGTGCATGGGATTATATCGCTGTAAGAAAAAGAACGTTTAATGGAATCACGAAAAAAGTTAGGAAGCCAAAGAAAGATATAATGTTTAAAGGCTCATTGAATCTCTGCCTTATCGTGACAAGTGCTGATTCATACAGATTATAATATACCACTTAAAATTTTAAAGATATTCCACTTAAATATCATCCGCTTGTACCGCGCTTCAATTTTATGATATTTTGACAATAAAACAAACAACCCAGAAGAAGCCAGCAGGGAAATCAAATTTATTCATAGAAGGCGAATAAAATGAGTGAATTAAAATAGGATAATTGAAGCTTGGAAAGAAAAAATGTGTCTAGACTAGACTAGATTTGGAATTGAGAAAAAGGAAGCAGTGGCGGTACTCATTGGCGGAATGAAGCAACAAAGAGAGGTTACAGCTTAAAGAAATTTGAAGGGACAATTTTATTGCCCTAAATTACATGTAGCTCCATGGTAAACGAGCTTTTTAGTTAGCATCAATGTCAGAGCTTGAAATGAAAAGCATGGAGGAGGTAAAGGAGGAGAACGGGTAGTTATTGAACGAATGCAATCTTTTCTTTTAATAATAAATATTCTTCGCTCAACTAAACAATCACACAGTCAAGCAGCAACTTTTAAATTCTCATTTACTCTTTATTGTATTCATTTTGGAAAAAAATATTCGGAAATTTATTTATCCATCACTAATTTTTCAAATCGAATCACTTCCTATGTCTTAATATATAAAAGATTTTCATTTGCAAGCATTATGCACTATTCGAAAATATAGTTTTAACTCATTTTAACTTCTCAAATAACGAATGGTAATATTTTTCTAAGGAGAAAATATAATTATTACTAACAGCCATTTCTTCACAAAATATGAAATATCCTTTGTTCAAATTTCTGATTCTGATAAATCTTGTAGCTCAATTTCTGAATCAGGAAATCGAATTAAATGATAAAATATTCTTGACAAACAATAAGCAATTAATTTGGGCTGTTTAATGTCGTCATTAAATAGGTTTCTTTTCATTACGACAAAATGTTCACATCTCTCCTGTACGATTTTGATAAATGAATAACTTCCGGATCAAACGAAAGTACAAGATAAAAAGCTTCCAATCTCGTCAAAATATCAAACTTGATGAAGATCGCATCAGTAAGTCATAACATGTTGCGATTACACGTATTCACGATGACGCTTTCCCTCTTCACTCTCTAAATTTTTTTTTTTTTCACTAATGAAACTTTTTTTTTTTTCAAATGACTAATAGACATGACCACAAATTATAATTAACTGCTAATTAGCATTATTAATTTCTAACATCATGTAATTGAATATATAATTTCAAAAGTTTCAGTAATCAAGTAGCCACCATAATCCATTAATAATATGAGAAAGTTAATGGCAGACTGCAACTGGTAAAGCTAACAGCTAAATATGATCATAAAGCATAATTAACTGCTAATTACTATCTCTAACTTTAATGACATAACTCTTTTCCATTCATCCTTCTATTTCACCACTTCATATTCCCTTTCATTTCCTCATTAATCATTTCACATCAACAAGACACACCGGGGTAGCTGAAAAAAAAAAAAAATTAAAGATAAACGGGAATAAGAAAGATTACCAACTTTTCAGAATAGTAAATGTACAAATAACTTATAGAAAGGCAAAAAATCAAAGGTATTAAAAAATGATAAGAATATGTTGAATAGTTCGCAAAATAAATGACACTTTCGTCTACCAATAACTTATATTTATCTGTGCAAAACCAATTATGGTGCAATAATTGTTAAGATGTTTAAACGAAGTTGAAAACACAGAAGTTAAAAAGATGCGAATAAAGAAAAAAGAAGAAATCTTGATAATATATTCAAAAATTGAATAAGTTGAAAAGATAGTCAAGATGAAGACAGCTGTCGAGTTGTCAAATGAAAAAGTGTTGCCGGAAAGGAAGGATGAAATGAAAAACGCATATTTCCGATCAGTGACAGAGTGTGCAAATCAGTTTGACAACAAGCTATTTATCATATTGGCGCATCCTGAAATGCAATCTCGTCGATTTGACATATAATCACAGCTATTGTTTCGCCACTTCTCCATTTTTTCATCATTTCACTCTTTCATCTCTTTGACTGAAGTGCAAATTTCTCAAAGCAAACACTGTGTCTCTTCCAGTTAGATGCTGGCCAAGTCGCTCTCCTTATTTGATTCAGATTACCTTCCTGCCTGATCATGTATACTAATCAAATGATATCGGTCGCAGAATTATCTATCTAATTCATTATCTAAGACTAGTTACTTTATCAGAAAAAGGTTATATATACAGTGCTCCAGTTAATTATTTGCTCAAATGATTCGATATGCTTCAAGAGCAAAAGGCTGACAGTAATTCAATCTCTTTTTCATTCTTTTATTTGTTTAACTGGAAAAACGATTCCGATATCTGGTCATTTACTCATTGCTTAATTCACTGTTGCACAAACGAAACCATGTACTGTACTTGCTCAATTTCAACATTCTATCATACGGCCATTTCCTTCTAGGTCACCCCAACCATTCCTTCTTTTTCTTTTGTTTCTTTCCAGTTCCACTTGAAATTTTCTATTTTTTCAGCATAAATGGAAAATTGAAGCAACTACTTCAGATTCATTTAATATATGCATGCTACTGCAAATAATTCAGATTGTTTAGGAAGAAAGCAAGCAATGGTCATATTGCAATGAGTGAATAAAAACTACGATTTTCTTTTTTCATATATCTTAATAACTTTTTATGCTTCATAGAATGTTTCACAGTTGATAAGAGAAATTACAACATCATTAATATAATTAATCGACTAGAAATGCAACATAAATTAATATTTGAAGCAGCAGTTTTAAAAAATTGATGAAAAATGAATTTCTGAGATTAAAACGAAATTTAGTTATTTCTCTCACCCTCTCTTTTCCTTCCCAGTGTTCTTCTATTATCAGTGAAAATAGCAACACATCTGTAACATCTCATTTAGAAGACCAAGTTTCGAATCATAAATGTGTCATTTTTCTTCAATTTAGCCTCAATTCATTCTCACTTAGCTGTTTCTCATATAGATTCAAATATGACTATATGAAACTATCAGCATTTCGAAATTTTTGTTGAAGCAATCTGACTGGATGACACCTCTATAAATATAATCCTTCTGACTAATCAAAACTGTTACTTAAAAAAAATAAAACTATTCTATAAATATAATCCTTCTGACTAATCAAAACTGTTACTTAAAAAAAATAAAACTATTTCAGCATGATATCTTATTTCGTGACTCAAACTTTTCGAAATAAATATCTAAGAGTATGAGAAAGCAGGAAAAAAGTACCAATACGATTAGAAGAAAACGATATAACATTGGATGTCATTTCAAACATCTAGCAGCAGCGTAACTTATTCATATCTGAATATTTAGGAATAAGTGAAGAAAAACAGATGAGAGTAAGAGAAGGATGGATGCTAATCGTTCTAAGGAACAGATGTGACTCGGTATCATATTCACTCTTTCATTATAAAAGAGGACAACGACACATTGACCTTTCTCCATTCCACACAAACACACATCCTCCCTCAAGTACTGCAGTACTGCATATCACGGGTAAGTGCTGCTTTTTTGCCTAACAAATCTGACAATTGTTTTCCATTTACTGATCCTCCTTTCTTTCTAATACTTCCCATACATTAAAATAGCGTACTCCTCAAATATCTCAACAGATGTTTTGACATTTTCATCGCAGTATTTGAGTTTTATAAAAGCTTGGTTACAAGGATGAAGAAATTAATATGAAATCAACCAATTTTGATAATTTTAAAAAATGTGAAAAATAATTGTAGGAAAATATCTGTATGATATGTGAAGGTGAAAATAAAACTAGACAAGCGAGGGAAGAATTGTTTAAAGGAAATAAATAATAGTAAGGACGGAAAGAGGCATATTACTACGACCAGTAGTACCACACGGACAAGCCTATGTCACCAGCATCTTCACAAACGGCGGTTATTAGCATCATACAGATGACGACGAGACAACACTTAATGCGAAAAGAAATTAACTTGTATTTCTTCCTTTTATTTTTCTATTAACTCAATAATGTTCAATAAATCGCTGATGAAAAAATAACACCAATAACATTTTTAAAAAACAAACTTTGAAACAACAGATGGACTGATAACAGACAAACTGAATGTGAGATTTAGCGATTGGAATTTGTGTGCAACATTCAAAAGAATTGTCCAAAGACACTTTGAAGTGTAGCTACTGCAACACTACTTATTCTAATAACGCTTTATATGAAAGGTCCAAAGATAGGCAGTTATGCAACACGATCATTTCGAAAAATGAAATGCACTGATTTCAGCTTGCTCAATCACTCTGTTCTTTTTCTCTTAAAATAACCATTCTCCCAATTAATGCTGTCCGTTTTTCAACTATGTTGCCAAAAAAAGAGCAATAAAAAATGTGCCCGATTCTAGACAAAAAGCGTAAAATATTTCAATTTTATTTAGCACTGATAAAATACTTCATCTGTCGTCAATGAATCGATTTTATTTGAAGGGATAACTATTAAGTCCAATTTTTAGATTAAATATGGATGAAAGTAACAAAAGAATCGTGAAATAGTGTGCTAAAATCGCTTTAAATATCCAAATTAACGCGATGGAAGCAATGTTCAAAGAAAAATATGCTACTGACAGACATCTAGCATTTCCCTCCTAGAATCGTAACGAATTACCAATAACTTTTCACTACTGGAGTGAAACAATAAAGACTATGAAAAATAAACATTTAAGTGTTATAAGCAAAAAACAGTATAGTTTAGCCGTTGGTATCAGCAGACTTCCAACAAATAATGATTTTTAACAATGAAGGTAAGCATTTTGGACTAAGCGCAATTTTGTAAAATACTAATTAATCAAAATTAAAAAGATTCGAAAGCTTAGAATTTCAACTTACTTTGAATTTTTGACATCATATCATTCAATGTTCGCGGACTTGGTAGCGCCAAAATTTCTTCGCCTTGCTCCTCTTCTTTCAACATCAATGATACGTTTGACTTCACTTCTACCTCACTTGGTTGTGGAATTTCCAAACTATTAGAATTATGGACAACTTTGGTTTCCGTCGAAACAGCTGTGCCTAATTCTAAATTAATGCCAATTTCTTTGTTTAGTTGACTCAAACCAATCATATATGCACTTTCTCCTTGACTGCAAGCTGCAATTGGCATCCGATACAAACTGTCACAGCTGATGCAACATTCACACTGTCTTGTTGATCGTTTTCCGTTCGAACTGTATCTATCAGTATTTGTAGCGATAAAGGAAGCAGAAGCCCGGCAAGGATGCAAATCTTATAAATGATATTACTATTGGTGGATGGTGAATCGAACGTCACTGCTTAACTGCTAATGGGACGTACTGATATTGGATGATCCGGAAAAGAAGTGTGGCAGCTTTGCGATGGAAAATGATTTCTAGACTTCAGTTCTCAATGGTTATTGCTACCCTTTGCTGATTCATTTTGTTCAGAATAGATCAAAGATGTGAAAAAATAGGAGAAACTTACAAGAACTGAAGGGTAAAAATTTTAATCATCTACAACGAATATTAACATGGCACGATTCTAGCAGAAACACTTAGGAATGAATATGGTTGGCCTTTTGGAAAGAAGAGGAAAGGGAGGGGGATGAATAGGAGCAGATGAAGGAAAGCATTATCTTCATATGCAAAGAAAAGACAAATTATTGCTTTTTTTGAATAAGAGAAGCTCCAACATAACGCTTTGAAGCCTAAGCACGAAGGATTTGAACATCATAATATTTTCCGCACTGAAAGCTTCTTTTTAAATAAACCTCTCTCTTCAATCTGATTGAAATTTATGATTGAATGAGGTACAAGCAATGCTATTGCAAGAACAGGCTTCCATTGCGTGTGTAAAATGAACAAAAAAGAAATTGGATTGATTCTTTTCAAAATAATGAGAAATGGACCAGAAATTATCTATGGCAAAGTTCGGCAAAAATACTATATGGAATAGATAGGGACTGAGCTAATAATTCTAACATTATACTAACAATATGCGAATTTAAAAAAAGAAGAAAAGTAAACTGTGGAATAAATGCAACATCAGACTGGAATGAATCAGGAAATGTCAAAAAAAAAAAGCATAAGGAAGATGAACAAGAAATTAAAGAAGATTAGCACTTATAGCAAGATGGAATGCAGTAAGATTGAGAACGATCCATCAGTTACTGAATATCGAAAAAAGATGAATTAAAATAGATGAATAAATAACTTATAGCACAATCTGTTTCATAGCTTTTCGACAAAGCACCATTTTAATAATATAATACGAAGCTAAACTCGATGCCTGCTTTGGAGACTTGTTGCATCCAATGCAGGAGGTGCTTGATAATCCGTCCACGCAAAACACCGTTGGATAAGGAAGACGGGATATATTACTTGTGATCAAGGTAAAGCACTAATGATACTATCAATCACCTTTTACCAGTTATTCTTTTTAACCAGCGAGTGAAATATTAAGAGAGCAAGATAATATAAATTTCGAGTGTTTGATTTATATGAAGAAAAATCGGCAAGAACATCCGCACTTCGAAGAACAAAAATGCTTGTTTGTGAGAATAAAAATTAAAAATTATGAAAATAATAAAAAAAATATATGATGTCAAATTGAAACTAATATTAATGAAGAATGTGAAATCTTCCAACTTAGATATAAACTTGATTAAAATCAGCAAAAATCATGGAGCAGTACTTATGCATTTATCACTATTTAATATAATTAATACATTGACATATAAGTTTTTGCTCGCCTCATTTTATCTCTGTTGAATATTTTGATAATTTTGAAAGAAAATTTATTGTGATATAGTTTTCTTTCAAAATTTTTAGACTTCATCTTAATTGCTCTTCCCTCTTTACTTTCTCAGGAATTTATTTTCAAGCGAAATAGTTTATATTTTTATGAGGAATTCATTTTGTGAACTTCAAGGCTTCGAAATGAAAAAATAAATAATTTGAAAAATACTAATTGCAGCATCCATTATCTCATGAGTCTGGATATTACCA
This sequence comes from Onchocerca flexuosa, assembly GCA_002249935.1. NCBI lineage: Eukaryota > Metazoa > Nematoda > Chromadorea > Rhabditida > Onchocercidae > Onchocerca > Onchocerca flexuosa. The sequence continues at coordinate 31,575 of KZ271552.1, forward strand.
AAAAAGATTTCCAGAGAAACAATAACTCATAGGCATACTTCGGTTTGATATTTTATTTTATTGGTGAATTTTATCCTATTGCTAATGGTGTTCGATTCATTATTAGCGTGAATATTTTAATGTTAGTATGTTATTTTGTTTGATGTTTTGTTTAACAATGGTTTCTGATTTTAGTTTTCCTATTTCTTTTTTTCTGAATATTTGATGTTAAATTGATTTAGTTCTAATTTTTGTGTAGGTTTTTATTTTTGTTTTTTATTATTCTGTTTATATTTTGATTTGAAACTTAAAATAGAGATATTAAGAAAGTTCATCCAATCTGTGACTAGCAGAAAACAATTCTTATTATCCTTACTAACTTACAAACAATGTTAGAATCAAAATGTGACGAAAATTCTTCGATATTTCCATTTCATTATATGTTGCAATAATTTGAATAATGAAGTAACTTCTAGGAAAGTAGTCGCTGTAAATAAGCTGTCTGGCATTATATTGATTTCACAAATGCACTCAATAGAACTGCGACACTTACTGATGTTTCAATATTAATTTCAAAACTTGCAACAAGTTTGAAAAATTAGAAATGTATATAAGAAGAGATTGTATTACCCCCTGAATTTAGTGAATCTGTTAACAAAGACAGGATAAAGTTTATCTAAACTTTTTTAATACGCCATTATGAAGAGCTGATGAATTCAGCTTGCTGCTCTAAAGAAATAAGAGAGATTATTCGAAGATCCTTCCCATCTAAATGTCATCAGTTCCTCAACGCTCGTATGTAAGCAGAGCACGTGTAGAAAAGCTATTAAAATTTTGTCTGAACTGGATAAGAAGATCGCAATTATAATAAAAGCAGTGTTAATTTTTTGAATAGCTCTACTCCATTTTTAAATTAATGTAAGAAATAGATGAAGATGTAAAATGAAAGAATCACACATCTCGGAGACACAGGCAATTACCTTAAACAATATTGTCACACTTGGAAAGCGAAGATACTGTTAATATAAGAAAAAAGAGCATGTGGGAAAAATTAAACCGACAAAATTTAAAATTTGAGCTGTAAATACAGAAAAAAAAAATTTGTGCAGAACAATAACTCAATCGGATCAGATTCATCGAAACACACTGCTTGCCGTAGAAAATACATCAACGTATGCAAATAGCTCTTATTTATATTATAAAAAATAAATTGTAATGCTACCATATGAAAATCCAATCCTTAGCAACAAACACTCTTCAGATCAAATAAAAGAATACGATTCTCTTTCAAAAATAAATACGACGGGTAGTAGAAAAAAAAGACTTAGAAAGCGAAGGAAATTTATAAATTCCTTGATCAATCAACTAAAGAGCATATAAATATGTTTCAAAAAAAATATAAATAGAGAGCAAATTTGACGCTATGACTTCACATTTGAAGATTGAAGACAATTAACTGTTATTATAAGTTGTTATTCTAAGTGAGCATAACGAAGTATCACTTAAAATTAAATAGCTTTCCTTGTTGGTGCCAGGATATTTGTTTCTTTTCATAATACTGAAAACATTTACGTATCATTCACGTAATACTTTTTTTACAAAGCATGAAAAATACAATTAATTTTATACAAAAAGAAATTTACTCTAACTACAATGATAAATATAAATGAGATTGCAGTGAAATGAACGATAATGCGCGCTAAAAGATTAGTTCGATTTATCTGTTCACATTAAACCATGGAAAAACGTATTTTTGAAGTATCGTTTTTCTGATGTCAAAGAAGAATGAAATAATCTCAATCTTCCATTCTAAAAAAAAAGGGCAGAGTTCGTTGGCTAAAGAATGTGCGAGCCAAAACCTGTACAGATGGACAAGCTTTCAGATATCTTAAGCAACTCTATTTAGTTAACTGCAAACTCTGACACTGTGATTCATTTCAAATAGCTAATCACTCCGAAAGGAGATAATAAATGTTAGTCCGTGTCCATGCATGCGTATTTTCTCGGTTGAATAGGGAGCAGAGCAGCAAAAGAGGTTCATACCTTTTGAATTCAATTATGAATACGTTAATGAGCTTTCAGAAAATGCATTTAGAGTTGTTAACTGCCAACTATTTGCTGCCGGCGGAGTTGCTATTGCTCCTGAGGCACTTGCAAATTAACAACATTTGAAGAATGAAATGAGACAAAAGTGGTATGAAAATAAAGAAATAGAATGTTTTTCTTAGTTTAACAAAGTTCTGGTTAAAAAAAAAACAAAAACAGTGATATATAGATTAAGAAAGATGCATGAATTAACTAACTTAATCATACATAATTTATAAAGTTTCGAATTCTCATCTATCATATATATTTTCTCATTTTTGAAATAACCGTTTTCCCCAGTTCTCACTTTTCATGCAATTTTTCGAATCACTCACAGTTTTCAAACTAAAAAAAAAAAAAAATTACTTGCGTTAAAACTAGTATTCATTGACTCACCTATCCTAATATAGAAAACTATCTTAACAAATAGAACAGACAAATTAATGGATGAGTACCAACACTACTATCCGGACATTTTATCCCAATCTGAAAACTGAATCCTCAATAAAGCAATAAAACATTACAGTCTATGGTTAGATTAAATGATGAGCCCAAGTAACGGAGCCAAACAAAAGATGAAAATAGACAGTTTTCGTCTCTATGAAAAGCCAATAAATAGTTTCTAAGAATACATTCATGACAATATCAAGCGAGAAATTTTTGCAGGTCAACATAATACGCGCTCTTGCGAGCTGTGTACTATATTTTTCAGGAAATTTTGCTACTGATTAAGAAGGATCAACTTTAGGAGCTTTCGGAGCTTTATCTTTTAAAATTGAGTGGAATTTTCACTTTTAGCCGCCATATTAACATTACGCTTATTTCACCTTCTTATCATGCATTCTTTTTGATTGAAAAACTTGAAAGCACAAACATATAATAGTAACTACATAGCTCAGTCATTTTAAACGATATGTTTTGATCCGTCATTATAACGTTAAGTGGAACAGACTTTGCAATGTCTTGAAGCTTATTTCTATTATTTAATGGAAGGTAATATCTATATAATAGTTTGATTCTTAAGTCTGAAAAAATTGCTAAATGTATACTTATTCGTGAAACAGAAATAATCATTTGTTCCACGTTTGACTATTTTATGAAGACGAAAAAAGATCAAATCCTAAATAATAATGAGATAACACAGACAGAAATGAAAAATGAAGGACCAAATAAACCAGTCTAATCCTGCCAAAAAACTGTGCAATTAAAAAGATAGACTGTTCAGCATTAAATTTCAAATTTTTAAAATAATAAAATATTCAAACACTGAAAATTACAAAAATAACTGTATATGCAATTAATCATGAGAGAAGCACAAAAACTTCATAACTTTCCCAAAAAACAGAGGATTCACTATTTTCAACATATTTTTTTTTTTTTTTTTTTAAATTGAAATTCTACGCCTCAACGGTAACTTTATTGGCTGAGAAAAAACTTCGCACTGAATCATCTGAAAGACAAAGAATCAATGCAATTGTTCCAGACAACTGTTTCTAATGTCATACGTTTCGCTACAATGAATCGTCAAAGTTTCAAAGTATTCTTTAAGAAAAATCAACTGATAAAGTTAAAAAATAATTAGTTTTTCATGAGATATACGATTTTAGCTATTTATCTCTTTAAAATACTGCATCCCACTAATCCAGCTCATCAAACCATCAAAATGTCAAGTCTTCAAACTTATTGTCAAAAACTCAAAGTTGAATTGATGATAGATTTTGACCCATCAAAAGCTAGAATAGATGCAATGCTTTTGAAGAAATTTCTATCAGCTCGTAATAAAATCATTAGATTTTTTAATAAAAGAGATACATTACTAATAACACTATGAAAATGATCTTACACTGAATGATTTAAGAAAATTATCTTACACTACGCAATTTTGCTGATGAAGTTTAAATCACCTATTAAACTTTATTTTTATTTGTTTAATACCCAATTCTGGTCATGTGGCAAGATCAACCGAAAAGTCCAAGAAAACAATTGCATTTATCTTAAATTACAATGCAGCAAAATGTATTGAAAGGAGGAAAAGTCAGTTGAAAAATTGAAATACAGCTAAAAGAAAAATTGCTAAAGAAGAAATAGGAATAAAGGGAACTAACATTGATAAGTAGGCGAGGCAGACAATGATGATGGTTGGTTGCCAAGGTAAGTTCTCACCGACACTGATTGTGGTTGCTGCAATCATTCACAGTAATACAAAAATGAAAGACGCTGTATTGACAGTATAAATTAAGCAATTATACCAATACAAAAAAAAAAAAACCTAAAAAAATTTAGCTGAAACAAATATTCATCAAATCATTAACAGAATAAAGACTACACCTTTTATCTCTATCTCCCTTTTCCTTTCAAATCTTTTTATTTAGCGTTCTAAAAATGGATAATTCAGAAGCAATAATTTGCATTTCGTCTGCAAACGAAGAACATGAGGAATATGAATCCATAATTGACTATCCTTACTAATTATTTATTTGATGGTTCGCAACTCTGATAATTATATTCTAGACCAAATATATTTTGATATCATTCCGTCTTGTTAATAATAGTTTTTTGGATGTAAGACAATAAACATCGAGCGTATTATTCCATTATCTTTCATGCTATCATGCCATCTCTTTCTCCATTCCGCATCTTCACCCATCAAAACAAAGGACTAATTTTTCTTGAGATCTATCTTTTTTACCGTGCATCAGATACTTTTTCAATGTCGCGATACAAGTTTAATCAGAAAGATTAAAGTTTAAAAACTGATGTTTAGCATATATAAAATGAATAGTAACTGATAAAAAATAATACAAGCAAACCTGCTGACGGTAAACTGAAGACTGAACAGGATATTTTGGCTGTTGCTGCCCCTTAGCTTGATAACAAGATTGTGGCGGATATTGAGCAGATTGTGATCCGGAAGACTGTTGAGAAGCGACTAACGATGACGGTGGATACATAGTTCCTCGTGATACTGGCGTAACTGGTGCTCCCGAAGCACTAGCAGGAAAAACAGCGGAAGATGAAGGATGCTGGTTGTTTTGTGACTGTAGGTGTGACACACCCGGTGGATATCCTGAAAGAAAAGTAAAACATAAAGTATCTGCATAGACAAATAATTTGTCATAAAAGCGAGACATTTCAAAAGATAGTAACACATCATACGAGACCAGATGTGATGTTATTCACAACGGTGCATGTAATAGAGAATTGGTAGTCTTATGTGGAATTACATCAAGAAAAGACTATCAAGAAATATGAAATGTCAAAAAGTTCAAGTTGGTAATTCTGACGGTATAAATCGATAGAAGAAAAATATATACGAAGAAAGGCTCCAAAAGATTTAGAATTGTTTTTTATAGCCAGTCTCCAGTCCTAACAGAAACTTATGCATAGAACTAAAATGGATAAATCTATGATTTAGTCATATAAGAGAGAATGCTTCTAATTGCTAGATTCTGATTGAAAAAGCATAATGACTACTATTAATCATTAATAGGTGATTCAAGGACTCGTTCAGAAGCCAAATCTCATCTGTCACTATGAATAAATCATAAAATTCTTACAGCTTAAGATTAAAAACAAAAATGACAGGAAAACTAAAAAAAAAAAAAAAAAAACTTACGAAACGAAGCGCAATTTCTATCATTTACTATGGAAATATCAAACAAATGAGATAGAATTAGTTCAAAGAAGCACTTTTTACATTTTAGGTACTGTTCCAACCAATACTGTCTATTCATAGAAAAAGTGCTTGACTATCAAGTAGGTAATCTTCAAAAATATCCAAGTAAAAAGTTAATAAAAAATATGGAATAAGCAATCACACAAATTTTATACAAGAATAATGCTTCGCTTAGTCTTCTTCAACGCTTCTAAATAAATTTGGAATTGTAACTATAATTGAATCTTTAATCCTTTAATTATTAGAGGTATGCATAAAGAAAAAAAAATGTAATATAGGAGAAAAGCTGCTGATGAAATAAATGGCAACTAGGACGAAAATGAAAAGACGACTCAGCGAAAAATTCATAAACATAAATAAATGTACATAATATGGATTTATTGACAACTGAGTGAAACAATCGCACGAATTTTATCTCTCTGTGAATCAGAATTCTGCATGAATGTGATAAAGAATAAGAATCACAAATATCAAAATGTGCATTCTAGAAATGAAATCTTCCTATCCTTCTCAAGAAATTGTAAGCTACAAAAAAGGAAATCAAAAATTTTTTTAAAGTTTATTTAAATAAATAAGCAAAATCAAAACACGACTTCGTGACTTAAATTTCTTGAATAAAAAGTATCAAACTTATGAGCTACTGCTAAAATGCATAAGCCAAAATAAAAAGCTGTTTTTACAAGAGGAACTCTAATACATCTTGAAATTACGCTTCAATTGATAATCAACTGCGTAATCAAAAATTAAATTATTCGAAAAAATCAAAAATTAAATCATTTCGATTCACACTGCAAACAAGAATATGATCGCTTCTAAAATAAATAGGACAAAACTGGAATTTTTCATCAGAACTCGAAAAGACAAATTAGACATATGAAAATTTTTGGAGCATTCTTTTAATTACAACAAGTTCATTTCTCTCTTTCTTATCCATTCAAAAAGGAAACAGTAAAAAAAGTCATAAATAGCTCCATCTGTAATGTCAGAGAAGATGTTAAATTAGGTTGTCACATTGTTAAAGTCTCTGTAAATGTTCTCGTAAGTTATATGCAAATGTTCTTTCACGAATGAAAGCAGCCATTTCTCAACTTCAGTGAATTCAAGCTTTATTTCTAGACATATTAAGATTCGGATAAACTAAATGCGATTACTGAAGAGAAAGAAACTGGATATCACAATAACTATATCGTAAAACAATCAAAACAGTTTCCGAAAGTTTAAAATATTTCACAACGGTAAAAATCAAAAAAAAAAAAAAAAGGAAATTTCTAAAACAAGTTAATTATTATGAATCATATATAACACTACGGCGGATATATTGTACTTCACAATCACAGAATTTCATTATCAACCTTGGCAACATCACTGCCTTCAAAAATTTCTTGTAAAACTACCAACTAATTTCAGGAAAATTTTTAAATATAGATTTATGTAGAAGAGTCAGCTGCCAGTTCAAAAAGCTTCACATGTAGAACGCCCAAAATTGGCAATGAAAAAGGCAGGTTTACATCTTCAGAAAGGTCAGCGGACAACCAAAAGAGATTATTGTTTGCAGTTCTGAGAATGACGAAAAAACATATACTTCAAAGGAGAAAGGAACAATTACGCGTTTTCGTTGATCACAAAGACCGCAAACATTCATGAATAGCGAAGTATGCTGCCATAGTTGCAATGGAAAATGCATAATAAAATTAAATGATCTGCAAAAAATTATGGGTCTTCCATCTACCAAATTTTATGCGCTCATTACACGAGTTCATACTTTATTTTCAAAACTGTTTTTACCCAAAACTAGCTGTATCCACCCCCAATCCACGTGGCCGTCCAGTTAGTATATATGGGTCAGTTATGCTTCGTGCGTTAGGCTCCAGCTAGTCTACATAAATAAAAATTAGGTGTCCGTTTGTTCAAAATCTTAAATCTCCAAAATTTCTTAAACACGTGTCTTATCTATATTAGTTCAAAATCTAAGATCTCCGAAAGTTTTAAAAAACGTGCATTCGAATACAAGCATGTGTTTTTATATATTTTTCATACACTGCGTTGCTTAGCTCAGTTTGATTAAATAGAAAAAAAAAAAAAAAAAAAAAAAAAAGAGAAAAAGCACGTTTCTAATGTTGGGAAAAATTAATTTCACAATGCTTATGAGTATACAATATTTTCTGTTGTTCCACTGTCTATGTAGATATAGAGATTGCATAATTTATCAATTCTAGAACATGCAATATATAATTATCCATGTGAGAAGGAATCCGTGTCTAAATCTAAACCGCACAGTTCTAAAGAATAGCCCTGAGTTTTGTTGATGATGATTGCAAAAGCCAGTCGAATTGGGAAATGCAATCTCTTAAATTGAAATCGCATATCCGTTGAAATCATAGGAATGCAAGGAATGAGGACATCATTGAAAATTCCTGTTGAGACTGTCGCTTCTACGACGTTGCTCATTAAATTTTTTACTGCAAGCCACGTGCCGTTGCAAAGTTTTGGTTGGTTAGCTTTTCGCAACATGACAATTGACAAGTCAATTTTCAACTGCAGTACGTGCGGTGGCATCCCTGGTAGATCGACTGAATTCAAAAATTCTGTTGGATAATTAACCGCTTCATTTGCCTTCACAACAGTGTCGATGATATGACTGTCTGCACTGCAAAGTCCATGTATCATATTTTTCATCACAACTTCATACAAATCCTTATCGACGTCGGGATCGGGTATTTCAGCGCATATAACATCGTCGATTTCATTTGAAGTAATTTTGTCATAAAACCAGATTAGTATATGTGCATATGGCAATCCTCTCTTTTGCCATTCCATTGAATACAACCAGCAGCGAGCAGATTCAAATACTTCATGTTTTATCATGAAATCCATCAGCTATTTCAGTTTCTCTCTGAAAACACGTGCTGTGATGCCATGTCTATCTATCGGCTACTGCTCAAGAAGTAAGAGTTTTTGTAAATCGTCCAAAGCTGAATTGCATATGAATGTAATGAATAGATCTGGACGGGCCCGTAGGGACAAACATACGCAATTGCACCTTGAACGTATTCATGCATGTGACATGGACTGCCTACATATGAAGATGGCAAAATCGTTAAAAGTTAGTTGTATTACCGTCATTTATAACTGCATCTCGCAAATGAATGTACTCTTCAAAGTGAAGCTTTGTCTGATTCAAACGATGAATATTAAACGTCCTGTTTCGATTTTTGTATATATGTCTACGATATACTGGTGAAACAATTGATATTTCAAAATGTGTTTGTCTCCATTCTGTGGAATCATTAATAGGGATGAATAATAGCTCATTGCGCTGCATTTCTTATTTGTTTCTTCACCTAGGTTTCTTATTTGTTTCTTCACCTAGGACTGTGACAATTGCCAGTTCCTCTATAATTCGAGCATTGAATCTTCGTATATGTTCTCCAGCAAGCTTTTTGTCAGCATGAATAACAATCTTGTGTATGTTAGATGGCATCATATTGATTGTTGAACAAACGCACTAAACTGTTTTTTTCGCTAAGCTTATGCAGTTGGGAAAAGATGGACCTTTTAATGTCGGCATAAATTCCGCAGCGCACATTCAATTCATCACTGCTATCACTAACGAAATACATCTGTGAGAATTT